>WSYH01003722.1:0-62758 GCA_036426205.1 Ascaphus truei
GGGGGGGTGATGTTCAGGGGGTGTGTATGATGGGCAGGGGGGATTTTTGTGTTGTGCAGGGGGGGGGTGCATGATTTGCAGAGGGGATATGTGTGAATTGCATGGGGGATGTATGTGATGTGCAGGTGGGGGATATATGTGATGTGCAGGGGGGATGTGTGTGAAGTGCATGGGGGATGTATGTGATGTGCAGGGGGGGATATATGTGATGTGCAGGGGGGGTGTGTGTGATGTGCAGTGGGGGGATATATGTGATGTGCAGGGGGGATGTGTGCGATGTGCAGGGGGGGGTTTGTGATGAGCAGGGGGGATGTGTGTTATGTGCATGCGGTGTATGTAGGGTGTCCAAATGTTCCAGTTTAGCCAGGACAGTCACGTATTTTAGGCCTCTGTCTCGATTTTTTTGGAGTGTTGTCCCGGTTTTCTATGCTGCTGGCCATGCATGCATGATTGGCCCAGTGAAAACTGTAGTCCTGGGCCCCTGGAAACCTGTCTGTGGCCTGCAGTAACCACTAATGTGATTAAGGGGTTACTGGTGTTTTAATGGTAGGGCATCGGCCCTTCCATGTTGGTGAAGAGGAGGATGCCTTCAACTTGACAGGGGTAAGTAAAACATTTATTCATTTAATTTCTATTTTACTGTATACTGTATTTAAAAGGACAACAATGCTTGTAGTCATATTTGGCTATTAGGGCATTTGCCCATTCCTATGTGGTTGTGTTTTTTTGAGAGTAGAGGGAGTGGATGAAGGGGTTTACTGGTGTTTTAATGGGATGGATGGAGGGTTTATTGTAATTTGTATTGTAGTTGCCTTGGGGAGGGTGGTTAGGCCCACCAGAGGGTTGCGGGATGAGTTAACCCCTTCATTGCCTTAGCTGTAGTAATCGCTAAGGTAATTAAGGAGTTAACCCCTCCCACAACACTCCCAGTAGGCCTAACCACCCACCCAGGGGCAATTACCCCATTTACCAACTCCCTCTACCCCCAAAAAAAGGTACTTTGGTTTAACCTTTTCATTAATTTAGCGACTAGCGGCTAAGGTAATGAAGCTACTTTTATTTTAATTTAATTACATAGTAATTGTAGGAGGGGGTCTCCGGAGCTAGTCCACATTTATTTTAAACCCCGGGAACCTTTGTTTCCTGAGATAGAGGCCCCAGTATGGGGTTCTGGTATCTCCTGCAAATGTAATTCTCCCACGTCACGTTCCATTTAAACATACAGGAAATACCGGCACACGATACCGGGGCCTGTAACTCAGGAATCAGGGGTCCCCGGGGCTGAAATGAATGTGGTTCAGCTCTGAAGCCCCCTG
Organism: Ascaphus truei; assembly: GCA_036426205.1. NCBI lineage: Eukaryota > Metazoa > Chordata > Amphibia > Anura > Ascaphidae > Ascaphus > Ascaphus truei. The sequence continues at coordinate 1,317 of WSYH01003722.1, forward strand.
CTTCAATACTATGTAATTAAAATAAAATAAAGCAGCCCGGTAGGATTAACATAGCGGGATTTCCGTTTAGAAGCAGGGACTTGGGGTTGGCGCGAGGTTTGCGTATGCGCAGTGTGTGGAGTCCCAGCGGCCATTACAGATTGCACAGACGCAGATAGTGCTAGCGGCAGCCATTACAGCACTGCGCATGCGCGGTAAAGATAGCGCACGCGGCTCCAATAGAGTAGAAGCTCTAAAGGAATTACATTACCCAGAAGCCTCTGGGGACTGCCCTTTCATCCATGTCACCTGCGCATTACAGCCAAATAGGGCTTACAGATTCTCCTGCTGCAAAGGGGATACATTCTTGCGCGCTAGAGTCAGGAAGCTGGAGCACGAGTGTCAGTAGGAGCTGGGACACAGACAGGGGAGGGTGTATATGTGCAGGGAGGCAGGTAGCCTCTGCACTAGGCCAGAGATCACCCCTAGGCCCTACTCACCTAATAGTTTGTGGTTGTTACAGGGACAGGCCCTTAGGTAGGGACTCTGCCACTTTAGTTGTTTGTTAGTTCAAGGATACAGTCAGAACGCTACACAGCCCTGAAGGTTGTGGTCTGGGACCAGACCCTGTCCAGTTGCAGAGACGGTTTCAACGGTGGGAGCATCCTTCAGGACATCATCCCACACGAGGGTGAAATCGTCACGGGATCAGAGAATCCACTTATCTCCACGTCAGCGAGCCTGGGTGTGGACACACCCGGCAGGTACCGTTATACACCAAGTGCACCAACTATGGGTATCATGCAGTAAGCGGTGGAAAAATGCATTAGCCAGTTTAGCAATTAGCCATGTTTTTGGCGTGTTAAACTGGCTGTATGCTGTAAGGGGCGAATCCCTGGCGAATGAATTAGCCACCACCATTTGATGAAATGGCGTGTAACCGGTGGCGGGACAGCTGCCTGGTGAGAAACTGCCGAGAAGCCGTCCCCTGCCGAGTTGTGTTTGCAGCAGAGAGAGATCCGCTGCTCTCTCGGCGCAAACATCAGCACAATAAAAATTATTTTTAAAACCATTTTTATTCATAGTGTACATGTGCAGGGGGTCTCCGGAGCTGAACCGCGTTGGTTTCAGGTCCGGGGACCCCCTGCTTCCCGAGATACAGACCCCGTTATGAGGTGCCGGTATCCCTCTGCATTTAAAGGTCCCGATCATGTGACCGCGGAATGTAAACAAAGCAGAGGGATACCGGCACCCCCTAAAGGGGCCTGTATCTCGGGAAGCAGGGGGTCCCCAGACCTAAACAAAAGCGCTTCAGCTCCAGAGACCTTCTGCACATCTACACTATGAATAAAACACACATGTCAATAAAGACTCGTTCCTTACCTTACATGGTATCTGCTATAGTAGCGAAGCAGCATTAATATTTATTTAATAATACTGTACAGTAAGCAGGGGGTCCCCCGAGCTGAACCGCATCACTTTGTGGACCAGGGACCCCCTGCTTCCCGAGTTACAGGCCCCGGTATGTGTGATCGGATAGGCAGTGTCGCCGCCATGTTTATAGCGTCCCATACGCTACGTGCCCGCAATAAACATGGCGTCCACACTGTAACCGATGCCCCAAACCGGGGCCTGTAACTCGGGAAGCAGGGGGTCTCTGAGCCACAAATAAATGCGGTTCAGCTCAGGGGGCCCCCTGCTCCCGCACAATATTATTAAAATACAGTAATGCTGCTTCATTACCATAGTGGATAGCCGCTAAGGCAATTAAGGGGTTAACGCATAATAGCATGTTTATTGGGGACAAATGCCCCCAATAAACATAGCAGCAATACACAACATACAATATAGTAATGGGCAACATTACTATTATCCACAAATTCTGATTGGCTGTGCTTTCTTTGCCTTTAAGTGACGTCATCATTTTTTTTACATCGGCCAAAACACATGGTTTTCATGGCCCAATCAGGGCCCTGGGAACCATATGATGAAAATGTGACGTCATAGGCCTTTAAAAGCCAATGTCGTCTCATTTTGAAGCCAGACGCCGAGGAGGAAGGACCTCCGGAGAAGAAAGAATACCAGGGCGTGGCCGCAGACGGGAAGAAGACCCCGGAAGAAGGTAGAAGAATACAGATGAAGATGGATTACAACTAGAAGACCCCTGGATTGTCGTGTTTTATTATTTTAATGTTTATTATTTTCTGGTTTATTATTTTATGGGTTCCTGATCGTGGATTGGTTCGTGAGTAAGCTGATCAACGGGAGTCGGTGAGTGGGTCAACTAATGGTAAGTGAAATAAAGAAATGTATTTAATGTAACTGTGTTTTTTTTTGCTTTTTCATGTGTTAATTTTTTTTATGCATATATTTTCTTGCCACTGTATGTATGTATGTATGTCTAGAGAGATATATACATACAGGGTAAGAAATGATAGTGTTCTAAAAGCTTGATTTACTGTATTGTAAATGATTGTGGCTATGCTGCTATGCATAGATGTGTGTTAAATGTATTTTATAATTAGAGAGATGTAATTTTTGGGCTTCTATGCTGTACTGTAGGTTACGGAGAGGCTTGCTTTAGTATATTGTAATTTTTGGTGTCCTTTTTGTATGTTTTGAACTTGTTCTCTGTAACGATAGCTATAGTTAATTGTGTAATTGTGTAATTGGTATGGATGGTATTTTAATTGTTTAGGGATGTAATTCATGTCTGTTAATTCATTGATGGTGACTTTATTGGATTACATAATATACTTCTTGTGATGTCAGGCTATTTTAGTTGGATTATTGTATTGTTAACATTTGAATTTGCATCGTGTACATGTAGCTTACATGTTGCATGCTACATGTATACACTGTAATGCAGATGTTTTAAGTGGCATTTGAGGCTTCAGATTGAATGATTACATGAGATTTGTTTAGGAAATTGCTTTTTAATTCATTGAGGAGTTATGCATAGTGGTGTTGCCATTGCAGGATGGCTTCACCCCTTAGTTACCTTTGAGGTTAGTACCGATATGGGTGATGAGCGGGTTCATTGGTATGTTATTGTCATTGATATGTATTGGCTATTTTTATTTGGCAACGGACCCCAAGGATGATGCTGGCGACGGGGCCTTCTTATTGAGAGTTTAGTAGAATTTTCTTTATTTTACTACTACGGTATTAATGGTTTAATATGGCCAAATACATGTATATCCTATGTGGATAATAGTTATTTGGGCACATTATTGTACTGTTGTGTTGGGGGGAGGGGGTATTGGCCCAGGGTATGTGGTAGGCACTCCCTTGTGGTAGTGGGTGAGGAGGTTAGGCTCAGGGTGTGGGGGGTTAGTGGGGGAGGTTATGTGGTGTGTGGGTTTAACCCCTTAATGACTGTGCGGTTAATAACCGCTTGGTGATTACAGGGGTGGGGACATTACATTGGATGTTTTTATTCTTGTGTCTGTTTTGCGAAGCGGATGGGGCTGGCAGGATGAAGATGAGGATGGCCTTCATCGGGCAGCCGCACATGGGTGTATGCTATATGTATTTAATGTCCTTATTGTTCTGTATGTATTTTAAATGACAACTGCACTATTATCCATTTGGGATATAGATCATTGTGCCCATTACTGTTTTTGATGTAGGGGGGTATGGTGTTGTGGGGTCATATATATATATTTTATATATATATATAATATTAATACCTTATATATTATATTTAGTTAGTGGTTGTTGTGTGTATTATTTTTATTGTGGGTAGTGGGGGTGGGCGAAGGGGGTATTAGCCTCAACGGTGGTTGTTTTGGGCTTGCGGGTGGTAGCGAGGCTTAACCCTTCATGACATTAGCGTTATAACCGCTACGTGTCGTGAAGGGGTTTGGTAAGTGCACCCGCCACCCCCCCGCAAGCCCTAAACAAACAACAAGGGTCAAACACCCCCTTCACCCACCCCCGTACCACACAATAAAGCTGGCACGTCTGTTTAACCCTCATTGCCTAGCGGTTAACCGCTAAGTAATAGTGGGCTTAAATGCTTTTTCTTTCTGCCTCGGATGCATGCCGGGGGGTCCGGTGCTGATATTAATGGTATCAGCTCCGGAGACCCCCGGCTCAATCCCAGCCAGGAAAACGGCCTGAATTTTTCTATGTGCCGATCCCGCTCATCCGTCTGCCTCTGAGCAGCAACTTGCTATCTTTTTCTTGCGTGGCGATCCGCCACAAAACGCCATCTAGAGTGCGAATAGCTCCGCTTAGCTACTTCGCCTCTACTAGAATACAGCGTGGCAAAAAAGTTGGATTTTTAGCGAAATGCCTCTTCTCGCCCCGCCACCGGCAGTCGAAAAACAAAACCGCCCAGCAAATACTGGCGTTTTTTTTTAATCTCGCCACTTTCCCTGCCCGTTACTGAATACGGATAGGCTTTTTAGGCGGGAAAGTGGCGAGACGTGCCTTTCCCGCTTTTACTGCATGAACCCTATATCCTCTCTAGACGGCGCTGATAAAGCTAAGGTTGTGGGAACTGTTGAGACTATGGGTACATGGTGTGGGTGAAGGCCCTGTGAGGCGTGGGGCATTGCATCTCTAGTCATTATAGAGTCTAGTGTTCAGGGTTGTCTGTTATCTCAATGTTCCTAAAGGCCTTTCTATTTTTACAGAGCTGTGTGTTTCAATTGATTGTGTCCCTCACCGGTGGAGGCCTGCACCATAGTAAGTATAACCCAAGGCTCTAATTGGCAGGGCTTAGGCTCCTGTGAGCCAACAGTATAATCAGCATCAGACTGTAGCATATACATCCTACCATCTCACTTAGGGGAAACAGGACTACATAATGAATCATCCGTGCTGCGACCAAATACATTTTGGTTGTATACATAGTAACTTCCTTCTACGCTAAACAACTTTTTAGGGTTTTTCCCAACTTGAACTTGGCAGATGCTTTAAGGTCCTTCTTCTTTTTTGGCATATAAAACATTATTTTATAGTACATACTATTAACATCTGTACAACTAGCGCTGTCCATTTCTGTTGCTTTAAAAAACATGATGACAACTCATTTTTGATACTAATGGATCAGATGAGAAATGTGAGGTAAGTACATAGGACCACATTAGCACAATTAAAATTAGATGCCTGGAATTTTATATCATGTGGGATGCAAACTGGGGGGCGCAAGATTGTTTAGGGGGGGCGCGGGCAGCTGCGGCGGTTTTTGAGGACAGAGAAAAAGCCGTCTGTGGCTGCAATTTCTCTTTTGGCCTTAGGTGGCGCTGTCTACACAGCAGCATCTCATTCTTGTCCTTGCATCAGCGTGGTGAGTGTGGTGTACATGGGGAGGGAGGTTGAGTGTGAGAACTGGAATGGGGAGGTATTTGAACTGGAAATGGGGAGGGAGTGTTATATGTGTGCGATGGGGAGGAGTGTGAGACTGGGACAGGGGGATGTTCTGAGGGGCGTAGGAGTGTCAGAGTGGGCATGGGGAGGGAAGTGTGTCAGAGTGGGGCATGGGAGGAGTGTGAGATTGGGACATGGGAGGGAGTGTGAGACTGGGACTGGGGAGGGAGTGTGGGACGTGGGGAAGGGGGGTGAGACTGTGGACACTGGTGAGTGGAGTGTCAAGTGGGCATGGGGAGGGGGGTGAGACTGGGACATGGGAAGGGGGGGTGAGACTGGGACATGGGGAGGGAGGGAGTTTGAGACTGGGACATGGGGAGGGAGTGTGAGAGTGTGACATGGAGAGGGGGTGAGTGTGTGAGTGGGACATGGGGAGGGGTGAGAGTGAGTGTGACATGGGGTGTGTGAGTGTGAGAGTGTGACATGGGTAGGGGGTGAGAGTGTGACATGGGGAGGGGGTGAAAGAGCTACATGGGGAGGGGGTGAAAGAGATAAATGGGGAGGGGGTGAAATAGCTTCATGGGGAGGGGGTTGAAAGAGAGACATGGGGAGGGGGTGAAAGTGACATGGGGAGAGGGGGTGAAAGAGAGACATGGGGATGAGAGAGACACTGGAGGGAAGGAGAGACAGACACTGGCAGGAGGGAGGGAGACACACAATGGCTGGAGGGAGAGTGTGAGAGAGACACCGGGGGGAGGGAGACAATGGCTGGAGAGAGAGTGCGAGAGAGAGACTGGGGGAGGGAGAGACAATGGCTTTAGGGAGAGTGAGAGACACTGGGGGGAGTGAGAGAGAGTGAGAAACACTGGAGGGAGTGAGAAAGAGAGAGAGACACACACTGGGGGGAGGGAAAGAGAGAGTGGGGGGAGGGAGGGAAGACACTGAGGGGAGGGATAGAGAGACACTGGAGGGGGAGTGAGAAATACTGGGAGAGGGAGAGACTGGGAGTGGAGTATGAGACTGTGGAAGAGGGGAGAGAGGTCCTGAGAGGTCCTAATGTGGCGGGAAGAGAGAGATTAATAATAAAGCAGAAATGGGGACGCTATTAGACAAATATAATATTTATTTTTAAGTGATGTAATTTGTGTTATAAATACTTTTTTTTGTAGAAGCGTGGCGAGGGCGTTACAAAGCTGGTTCGCCCTCATTGGCTGAACCAGCTCACGTGCGCTGACGTCATGTGATTTTGATTACATCAGGCAGGGGGCCCCGAGAAATTTCATGGGTGAAAAGGGGGGCTCGGCATAAAAAGTTTGCTCCCCCCTGTTCATAGGCTCCAAAAGGAGTGCAATTCTGGGGCTCAAAACTGCACCATGAAGGATGTGTGCAGTATAATGGTACTTCTGGGATAAAGCACACTGCACCATATGCAACAAAGAACAAATCCTATTGATACATACAGCATGCCCCTATGTAATCTATGCGATGTATGACCTCTATGTACCAAGGCAAAAGTGGGGTACCCAATTTTTTTTTAAAATACCATTGAAATGGATAAAAAAAAAATCTTTGATACTTCACAATCTTTTGCAAAACTTGGGCAAGAACAGTGCAAAGGAAAAATGATATAGAGCCTTTGATATATATGGTGCCATTTTTATTTATTTTTTGCTCTAGTTTTGCAGGCCGTGATTATATCAAATGCAGCCGGGCATGCGATGCGTGTGCCACCGGAACAAATAAATGTAACCTAATGCAGTTGCTTATACTTTGCACGCGGCGTGAGCGCTGCAGAGCAACCGCGCAAGCTTCTCCAAAACAGATTTTCATTTTTTATTTTGGCGCGCACCGACTGCGTCACATGAGCGGTTCAGCCAATGAGAGTGAACTGCTCATGGCCATGCCTCCACCACGCCTCCCCGTCTCCTCTGTTTGCCTCCTGCCTGCAGTGCAGGTTTTGAGCGTGCGCATCGCCCTCGTGACGTCACGAGGGCGAGTGCACGCTCGCACGCTCCGGGTATAATCAAGGCCTTAGGAACAGAAGTGATTTGCCCAAGATTACATGAAAACCAAATTGCCCAAGCAGTAACATACACAAAAGTCCAAACACAAAAACATTGCAGACCAGCCCCTAACCATATTCCATACCTCCACGTCACTACACTAATCCATGCAAATATAAAGAGTCGTGCTAGGAAGCTAGAAGATGCGTGTGGAATACTATACTCTGAACAAACTAAAGAAAAGCAGATCGAACCCTATTTAGCAGTTTATAGTGTTACATTTGCAATGCAATAAAAAGCATGAATGTAACACTTTTTAATATGCTTTATAATTTAATAAATATTTAATTTCCTTTCATCACTTGTTCATAGAAAACTAAGATTAGATATCCATTCATGAAGGACAGTATTGATATGTTGAGAATTACTTTATACAATACAGTGTATGCTGTTGCCATCAAAAAACCTGCCTGGAAGGAATTGTGGGTAGAGTTACTTACACTGTACAGTGAGCTGCAGTTAATACCCAATTCGGTTTTATTAAAGTCCCTCCACATCCATTTACTAGCGCCATATATGGTCTTGAATGAGGAACAGCTTCATTCCCTCCAATGATTTCCATGCAAGCATCTGTACAGTATTAAAAAAAGAGGAACATACAGTAACTAGACAATGCAGCAGGATTCTTCCAATTGTATCAATTGCTGCACATATTTATTTTTACCTATTTGCTAGTAAGGCAAAAACATCATACAGGTTATTACAGATCATATGAATTATTAGACACTTACTTGCTTGCACTTCACATGTATGTTATAAACTGCCATAAACTTTAATACAAGTACAGTACTTACACCCATGGATCACCAGGAGCAGAATAGATGCAGAGACTGGTACAATAGAAAGAATGTTCATTGTTGCTCAGTTCAGCTCTAAACCTTGTAGAGATTCAGCCGTTTCTTATATAGTAGAAATTGTGGCTGTGGTTAGGTGGGTGTCTTGTGTTAGAATTTCACACTTTAGTCTAGACGGTGAGCGGTTTGATCATTTTTTTTGTGACAGCATGTGTACAAATTGCATGCACTCACAAACCTGCATCAAATGGATTTTGCAGCAAGTATTTGATCTGAGTTTACTTGAAGGAACACACAATACAATACTTGTTCTGCAGTGATAAAACTGGCAACAAGTGCAGTTGGCACAAGGTGATGTGTTATCAGCCATGTATTGTATAATATTTATTGAAAATGTAGAACTCTTTCCCCCACCCCCTGGGAGATGTGTGGCTACGGTATATGTGTGGTGCTATACCTGTGGCGTACAAGAGATCTGAGTCTCCGCTACTGGGAACCTGGGGTACATCTGAGTAATTGTTCGGTAGCGTCTCCACCTGTAATGGGATTCTACTGAGTGGAATGCCCCCATTGCAGGACAATAATGAATACACACGTGTAAAGCATAACTGTTTTACTATACACCTCATAGAACCAATAATAAGAATAAGATGCACACTCACAGACCTCGCAGGACCATAATCCCTTACTGTGCCTCCTCAACTCCGTGTCCACACCCCTGTGGGGTTTACCCCAATGTACTGAGGAGCTCCAGGCACAGGACCATCCCAGTATCCCCCAAGAGCCAACCCACCCAAATGTGTGAGACAGCGCTGCCCCACTAAAGTGTTGAGTTGGTGCACGTGATGCTTTGGGTACCTGCCGGGTGTGTCCACACCCGGGTACACAGATGAAGATGGGATCCACGGATCCGAAGTGATGAACCACAAAGCCTCCACCTCCACGTTGGGTGGGTCCCGCAGGGAGTGTACCACCGTATGCAATGTCTCTTAGTTGAAGGTGTCTGGTCCCAGGTAACCTGAGGCCAGGATGCAGCCGCGTCCAGGCTGTGTCCCTCACTCTGGACTACAGGGGCAATGTCCCTATCTATGGGCCTGTCCCTGCAGCAACCACAAACTGAAGGGAGTCGGGGCCTAGCTTGGGTCTAATGGGGTCTCTGGCCCTGTGCAGGAGCCTACTGACTCCCTGCACCTACACCCTTACCCTCTGATGTCCCATCTCCGACTGCATAACGTGGTGCAAGCGTGCCAAATGTATCCAGTCCTGTGCAGGGGAATCGGACAGCCCTATTGGCTATTGTGCAACATGTCGTGTCTTGCCCCTATTGCTTTATGCTTGTCGTCCTCGCAGCACTGTTCCTCTATTGTCCGCTGTTCGCACGCTTGTCACTGCGCATGCGCGATATCTTCAATGGCCGCCGCAACTCCCGGAACTTTACTGCGCATGCGCGACTGTGCGCAAGATGGCAGCATTCTGCTACAGGAGCCACCGGCGACACGATCACCCTGCGTATACCCCCACAGCTACCGGCACCTGTCCCTGCCTTCCCCGCAACCTCCGGCACCCGCCGGGCTCATCCACCGCCGCAGCGGAGGTAAACAGGGCTTACGGGGGACCAGGGGGACAGGTTACAAAAACAATTATTATCATAACACTCATAATGTTGGGCATAACGGATAGATGGGGAAGAAATGGGAATCCTAAATATTGAGCTCAAGCAGTGTGTGGCACAATGGAAAAAGTGATAGCATAGCATTTGTTGACTTCTTTGCCAAAAAAGTTGTCATGGATGTTTCAGTCAAATGTATTATTTAACTGGAAAAAAAACTGCTGCTGCTTGTAGGGGAAGGGACAATGGCAGTCCAAAGATGGTTTTTTTGAATAGAATGGGGTCTTTGGACTTGGCAATGGACCATCTGTACGAGACCTCCCGACAATCTTTATGAGGTCTTGTGAGGAAATGAGAAGATAAATTAGATTGGCATCTTTGCCTGTGATTGTGTATTTAAATAGATAATGAAGAGAGAGAACCCAATATAGCACTCAGGTTCACACTCTGAAGATGAGTGAATGATTTAAAACACAATCTTTATTAGTAGCAACGTATATAAAATAAGGATGATAGAACAACGTACTGGAGGTAGGTAGGTTCACATTCTGACACTGTGTTGGGCATGCAGATTTCAACAGAGGAGCATAGCTGATTGCACAATCACCACTACTGGTATACATAGTGTATTTGTTTTTTATGTTGATCAGTTGCTATCGGTCACACTTACCATTTTATACTAGGATCTATGCATATCCTTGTGACCCGTAGTCTCAGTACCTACCCGGGCACACCCAGAGTATTCACTCATTACACAGGTCCGCATCAGGATTTCTGTGCTGTCATGTCACCAGTGGTTTATTAAAATTACATGGTACACACATACCAGTCTGATCCGGAGACAATATGGCTAACATTATTTAGGATCAACCTACCTCCAGTACGTTGTTCTATCATCCTTATTTTATATACATTGCTACTAATAAAGATTGTGTTTTAAATCATTCACTCATCTTCAGAGTGTGAACCTGAGTGCTACATTGGGTTCTCTCTCTTCATTATCTACTACTGTGTTTACACCCAAAGCACCGTTCACATTTATATCCATTTGTGGCTGCAGCAGGGGCTCCCCTAGTACCTCAATTATGTATTTAAAGACGGATCTGGGATAAAATGGAAGAGGGAGAGACTGCAACTCTACTGTTAAGATGAGGCAGAGGCCCCAGAATGTGGAAGTCGCCTCATAAGGGCGGATGTGCCTCAGGTATTTGTGTGTGGGTCGGTTTCCCCCCTCCCCATTCTCCCTCTCCATGAGGGTATTGGATTATTAGAATGTTGGCACGGGTGGCAACAGCTAAGGGGGGGGGGGGGGGAGGAAAGGGGACGAACAAAGGTTGTAAATACCCTGCGCCCCATCACAAAGTTCTCTGATTATTTATTTTTCTTTTCAGATACCTCTTTCCTGTGCTGCCGCCTCTGCAGCACCGAAGGTCCGCAAGTTCTCTGCAGGGTTCCCCCTCCCCTGGGGGGTGATTTCCAGTGCGGCCAGAGCTGTCGGGCCGCTTCCTCCACTACAGCAAACTTTGCCACAGAGCAGCTCGGCCCTCTCTCCCTGGCTGGGTGATCCTTACCTCCCAGAGCCACCTGCAACTCCGCTTCAAGCAGGCGGGAAGAGAACCGCCACCAGGGGGCAGCGTTCCTGCACCCACAGTTCCAACGGCTCCTGTGATAATTTTACCTGATTCAGGGGCCGCCCACCCACAACCGTTTCCCCCACTCTGACCATCCCCCCACTCGCTTCAGCAGTTAGCGGTGCCACAGAGAATATTCTGGGCCAGACCGCACTTTGCAAGAATAACAAATAGATATTTGTAATCAGTGCGAAATGATACCAAAAAACAGTGGTTTTCTACGTAGAATCTCTATCTGTTGCTCATGAATAAATATAAGTTATATGATCATATTTCATATCTGGGCTGTAGATTAAGTACACAGACGTAACAGTGTACATGGCATGTGTCTAAGTACTATAAAAACAGTTATGAAGTCTTTTATATATTGAGGCAAGGTATAAACGTCAAAGGAACAGGCTTTTTCTTCTGTCATAAACTGACATAGAGAGATTGCTGAGAACATGCCCAGGAAGGCAGCTTAGGTTGATTTCAACTAAGGGAATTTGGAATATAACATCCTGCAATTTTAATTCGGAAGTAGATTTCAACCAAGAGAGTATCTGATGTCAACCAGATACGGGGCGTCTCATACTTTTCAACTGAATACTGTTGCAAGTGGAAGAAACCGCATACATGTTGAGTGGTAACGTATAGGAATGCTTTCTTTATCCTTATTCTTTTGATTAAACTGTCTGCATTTATTACAGGCATACCCCGCATTAATGTACGCAATGGGACCGGAGCATGTATGTAAAGCGAAAATGTACTTAAAGTGAAGCACTACTTTTTCCCCACTTATCGATGCATGTACTGTACTGCAATCGTCATATACGTGTATAACTGATGTAAATAAGACATGTGTAACAGGCTCTATAGTCTCCCCGCTTGCGCACAGCTTCGGTACAGGTAGGGAGCTGGTATTGCTGTTCAGGATGTGCTGACAGGCGCATGCATGAGCTGCCATTTGCCTATTGAGCGATATGTACTTACTCGCGAGTGTACTTAAAGTGAGTGTCCTTAAAGCGGGGTATGCCTGTATAACTATTTTTTTGTAGAAATATTTCTCTGTAACCTGAGCTTGGTACTTTATGTATACTGAAGGAAAACATTAATAAGTAATACTGAATTTGATAAACAGAAACAAAAAGAGAACGGCGCAAAAAAACCATTGTGTAGTATATCAAAATAATTTTTTATAATGTGAAGGTGAGTATTGCACGTACATCAAAAAAAAGGGTTAATAGCAAGACATGTTAGGGACATGTTACCACTCGGCAGGCACAGCAGGATGCAGACACCAAGTATTAGACGTCCTCCCTCAAGATGCTGGTATCTGGATTCAGAATATGCAGCTCAGCGTTGGGGAACCTTCCCACGCCTTCACGGAGCTCACAGCAGTTGTTCTCAGGGGTTGATCGCCGCGTTTCTTCCTGGTTAGTCCACGTTGGCGTGTGACGTCATCCGGCAGCGTCTCTCGGCCGGTCGCGTCTTTGATGCGTCACTCCTTAGCGATAGGCAATCGAGCAGTATAACAAGTCCCGGACAAGTCCCACAGTGAAACAAATGTTCAAGTATAAAGCCGCAATGGGGATATGAGTAAAAAATGAAGGAACGCGCCCTCTCCTACGCGTTTTGTACTTTCGTACTTCGTCAGGGAATGACGGAGGAGGTTCCGAGGGCGGTTCTTATACGCTCAGCATTATTGCTATTGGCCAAAGTAATTGTATTCAACTCCCCCCACCTGGAGAGATATTTACTCATCCCGTGGAGGGGCTCAATCGGCACAAACATTCTAATACTGTATATAAACATACATGGGATAAAACACACTTAAAATAATAATAAACTTTAATGGAATAATAATTCGAATCAAGACTCTAAAAATATAAAGAGACAAAAAATTAGTCACACAATAAAATCACATTTCAAAAGATGTAAAGTGCTAACTCCCAATAGTTAGGAATAACATAGATTTACATATGACTTCTAGTAAGTATATATAAGTTCACATGAAAATCTATAAGATAATGCAATGGTCTAGGAATAGATCTTAAGGGATGGACATTTTACAATTATTCAGAGAGAAAGGGTATTATGTTAAAACTTGAAAGTATTGGTTAGATATATATTAAAATAATTAAATATATATTAAAACTTAAAAACACTGGTATAAGATTATTGGTCAGAAAATATAATTAAAAAATCTCTAATTAAAAAAGGGACCATACGTCAATCTCCTCATTTAGACCTAGTGGAGACAGAGTCTGGAGTTTGTATATCCACAGACTTTCTTGTTTAGATAATTTTTTGTCTCTGTCTCCACCACGTCTTCCTGATTGTACAGTCTGGATACCTATATATGTCAGGAACGAAGGGTCACAATCATGTTTAATTTTGAAGTGTCTAGACACGCTATGTTGTTCTAATCCTAGTCTAATATTTCTAGCGTGTTCTAGAATCCTGACTCTTAGAAATCTTTTTGTTCGCCCAACATATTGATATCCACAAGGACACTGCAATAAATAAACCACATATGTAGATTTGCAAGATATACAATCTTTCACTGTAAACTTTTCTTTTGTTGTATTAGATATAAAAGATTTACGGTTAGAACTTAACATTGTGCCGGAGGCTTTGCACTTTCCACAACATAGTTGCCGTTTGGTTTGGTCGGCATCCATATGGCTCCAATATGTATTTATTGGGGAACCAATATCCCTAGGCGCTAGGAAATGCTAAGGGTCTTTTGCCCGACGATAGATGAAACTTGTTTTTTTTATGGAGAAGAGGGGCCCAAATAGATCATTACAGAAATACCCCATTTTGTTGATTATTTTTGCACACTAAGTGCTGAACCTGAGCGTCTAAACTCTGTAAAATGAATGCAACTTTAATATTTTATCATCTACACTTCATCGTTTGTTGTTCTTTTCTTCTCGGAATCTAGTAGAGAGTCCCTATCCATTCTATCAACTTTTTCTAGTGAGCTGAGCAAAAGGGCCTTATCATACCCACGTTCTATGAATTTCTCCAAAAGAGAGACTGATTGAACTTCAAAGTCAGCTTGGAGACTACAGTTGCGTTTGATGCGCATAAACTGACTTTGGGGTATGTTGTCAATCCAGGATCTTTTATGGTTACTGGAAGACAGAAGGAAGCTGTTAGTGTCCACTTTTTTTAAATAAGTTTTGGTATTAATGTTTTCACCAACCTTTGACATTAAACTTAGGTCTAGAAAGTCTATCTGACTACTGTTTTTACTCAGATGAATTTCAAAAAAAACAAAAAAAAAAATTATAGTCATTTGAGTTTAGATAGACTTTAAGAGCTCCAGAGTGGTCCTCACCACACCCCCCAGACACACAAACGTCATCGATATACTCTTGCCATACATAACTCGATTAGCGAATGTGTGTTATTGTGCCATATAAAGTTATCTTCCCATATCCCCATGTATATGTTCGCATAACTGGGAGCAAATCGCGTCCCCATGGCAGTGCCACACAACTGTAAATAGAACTGTTTTAAAAATAGAAAGTAGTTGTGTGACAATATAAAAGTAATGGCATCGATAATAAATTCACAATTTAAAGGGTGAAGATCCATATCTTTAGATAACGTCTCCTTTATTGCCCCAATCCCTTTATCATGGGGAATACATGTATAAAGGGATTGAACGTCAAACGTTGCCCATCTATATCCTTCCTGCCATTGGATGGTTTTAACTAGATTTAAAACGGCAGTGGTATCTTTAATATATGATGGCAGTATTTTCACACATTTTTGCAGAAAAAAATCCACATACTGCGACAGGTTTGACGTTAAGGATCCAATTCCGGAGATTATAGGTCTACCCGGTGGATCGATCGAGGCCTTGTGTATCTTGGGAAGGTGATACAGTAGTACACTGGTATAGTGGGAAATAAAACATTCAAAAATTGATGTTCTGATTTGGATAATACTGTGGATGCAACAACCTCATCAAGAAGGCTCTGTAGCTCAGAGACAAAATTGTTTGTCGGATCCTGACTAAGTTTACAATAGTTGCCAGGGTCATTCAGGATGCGCATGGCCTCCTTTTCATAGCTTGCACGGTTTTGGATAACTACTCCTCCACCTTTATCTGCCTGCCTTATGATTACATCTTTCCTATCTTGAAGTTCTTTTCGTGCTAAATGTTCTCGATAACTGAGGTTATGAGGTATGTCAGATGTTTTAAAAATTTTTACCAGTGATGTAAATTCACTATTAACTATATTAAAAAATGAATCGATAAAACTCCCTTTGCTTTGGGCCGGATAAAACCTTGGGGTGGTTTGAAGTCACTATGTTGACAAAGTGTCAAATTTGGGTCTATATCAGTAGGATCTGCAGTAATAGTCAAATTACTATGGTCAATTCCTGTCTCTTTTTTAAGGAAATGCCTCTTCAATGTCAAGTTCCTAGTGAACTTATGCAGATCAGAAAATAACTGAAAACCATTGGGACCACTTGATTGTGAAAATGTAAGCCCTTTACTCAGAACCAATTTTTGACATAAAGTGAGATCAACATTGGATAAATTAAAAATACCCTTAAAAGATTCGTTATTAGTTAATTCGACTCCCTTCTTTGTTTTGGTCTTACACCCTGCTCTTGTTCCTCTTCTGGTGAGTGGTGTCTTTTTTGTGACCTGGGGGTCTCTATATTTTTCTTCTCTTTCTCTCTTACTGTATTTCCCTTTTCCTTCGAACCCAAATACCTCTGTTTGAGTTCCTCCAGAAAAAGGGATTTCTTAGGGGATGCTCGCTCACAGTCCTAGGGGGTGTGTTTGCCCTCTGATGGTCATATTGTTTTTCTTTCTGATGAATGTCTTTCTTTTGAGGTTCTTTATATATATACTCTGACCTATTATTAGAGCTATCCCTCCTTTTATTGTAGCTATTATGTCGCTTATCTTGTGACTTTTTTCTATAGTTTTTAGATGGTCTATGGTGATCTTTAGTTTGTTCCCTATGGACCCTTTCACCCTCAAAATGGAGACTATTCTCCCTTTTTTTCTTTTGGTAATTATTACCATGATATTTATTGGGGGGATTTTGACCATTTGAAACAGTACCTTTTTCCCTTTCGGATCTATTCTTTTGTCGACCATTATCATAATCATGTTTATCACGATAAAATTTCTTCTGCTTATTAAGCATAATCTCCTCCGTCGTTGACTCTAAAGTCATTTTGAGTTCGCATTCCAATTTGGAGCAGTCAGTATGTATGACTAACGGTTCCAAAACTAGAATTTTTTTACAGATATCTTTTTCTAAAGCTGCAATTGTCCTACTGCGTTCAAAGATGATCAATCTCATTAATTCTCTTGAACATTCCTCCTGAATTCTATCCCATTCTTTCATAAATTGGATGTTATCCCTTCCAAAAGTGGGATTCTTTTGGAAACGTAACCCGCGGGGTACTCTCCCGCAGTCCAAATATCTTTGGATAGTGTTACGTTCTAACCATTGTTTGGTCTCGGTTAGTAGCAGATTTTCTAATTGCTTGAAATGGGTTTCAGCAGGAATGTCAATTATATATTCATCCTCAAAGACATGTGTCTCATCTTTAAACATTGAATCAAATAATGCAGCCCTCTTTTCCCTACAGCTTGATAATGACCAAGACATAGTGATGTAATGCAACAGCTAAATCACTAATTAAATATAAATTCAGTGGTATAAAGAATTAGTTATAAATATATATATATAAAAAGACACTGTGATAATTATACAGTATTGTGATAAATACACAAACAAACCAACCTGTGCAGCAAAGGTGAACTAAAAGCTAAAGTGAAAACAGAAAAGACTTGCGCTCAAATGTGGTCTGTGATAGAAATAGTGACTTAAAAATAAGTTATACAATACAACCTGATAGGTGAGGTTTTATGCTGCTGATCAGTGGGAATGGTTCAAACACCAAGCTACATAGAAACAAAAAGAGAACAGCGCAAAAAAACCATTGTGTAGTATATTAAAATTATTTACTCCCTCTCTATTGCAGAGGCCGTGCCCTGGTTCCTGTGCTGAAGCAGAGGACCTCCGGTGTTTACTTCAACTCCCGGTGTGCCCACTCCGGTCTGCCTACCCCTTCCGGAGACCGGTACCATGGGCCATGGTCGCCGCACGCGCAGTACCCTCTCCCGCCCTGCAGCTACTATGCTGAAGCGGGACCGACTTGACTACCTGTTGCCGAAACTCCGCATGGATAGCGTTCTCCCTGATGTCTCCAATCCTGACCCTGGCTCGTCCACTGACTATGCTGCCTTCTCCAGTCCCGACCCTGCTACGTACGACGACGAACTGTGCATTCCGGATCCGACTTCATGGTCTCAGGTCGGTGATTACCCAACCCCACCTCAGCCCCGCGGTCCGGTCCTGGTTTGTTGCGAGCACAACCGTGACACCAAGCCAGAAAAAGTTCAATTTATTAGTATAAAATCTACCAAGTTCATTCATAATGTACTGTGACTGTCTGGTTTCACTCATCATCCTATATCTAAGATATACTGTAGTTGTAACTAACTACCACTATAGTATAGAGTACATCATACAGCATATACGTATATACAGATGTAGCTCCTCTTATGTTTCCCACAGGCGGGGATTGCTGAGGAAAGGAGCCACAAGTAGCCCGTAGACAAAAATTAAGCTGCATCACTTCAGTAACCACCACTTACCTGTCCTCTGTCACCTCCTACCTGTCCTCTGTCACCGCTTATCCTGGCTGAGTGTCTGTCTGAAAGTCTACCTTGTGTGATGCCCACACCACGTTGCAGTCTCTTTTGGTCCCAATTTAAGGCAGGAAGCATGGCATTTCTCTACATGGGGTTTATTTACAGGGATTAAATAATATACTTACAGGCCCACTGTCCCTTTAAGTCCAAACCAATCATAAAATAAACTTCTACTCCTCTTAGGAGACTAACTGTACATTCAGCTTCAACCCTTACTAACCTGGATTTATTTATTTATAAAATATTTTACCAGGAAGTAATACATTGAGAGTTACCTCTCGTTTTCAAGTATGTCCTGGGCACAGAGTTAAGACAAATAATACATGGTTACAAATACAGTTACATAAATGAACAGGGTATACATTATATACAAGACATTGCATGCACAGTTAAAGAAAATATATATTATGGGCATATGAAACAGTTACAGACCAGATTAAAATGTGAGACAGCCTTAGATTTGAAAGAACTTAAACTGGTGGTGGATGCGAGTGTCTCTGGTAGGTTGTTCCAGTTTTGGGGTGCACGGTAAGAGAAGGAGGAGGAGCAGCTGAGTGGGTTCCACCCCAAACAGATACTATTATTGCTGAGCATATAAAGTCTCTATATACAGCAAATAAGGGTTTTGCTTATCGGTAAGTCCAGGTGTTGGCAGAGACGCCCCCGCTTCAGTGCGGCCTCGCGGCCTTTCCTAGCTAGGGGAGCTCGGCCCCACGTGAACTCAGATAAACTCTCCTCTGTAAGTCCACTGTCAAGGACAGGACATTCCCCGCTTCAGCACGGTCTGTCCCAGCTTCCACAGCTATGGAGGACGCTTCTCGGTCCCCTTCTCTGGGACAGCAATCCTTCTCAATGGTAGCTCTCTGGCATGGCAGCACTCTGTAGTCACGTAATGACTATTAAAACTCCATTAGCAATCAGGAGTTCAGCCTTCTCAATTAGGCAGCAGCTGAATTAGCTATTCTAGGGAGGATTAACTCTCTGTGAGCTGGAAAAGTCCCATAGTTGCCCTATTCCAGCACCTAGAGGACCATGATGGTATTCCACTTACTTGGACTAGGATTTCCTGCGCTGCACGTAGCACCTGCATTTCGGTGTCTACACATTGCCTGTCTTCCCTTGCTGTTTACTTGTCAGCGTCAAAGTTTTACTCTTTTATGTCTTTTATTTTTTTACGTGCATTTATCACCCCCCTTTTTTACATCACTAAATTGATTTAAATACTACACCATGAGGGTTTTGTGCTTATCTTCTTTTTTATATTTTAACAGGGGCGTACAATCTGGTGAGACACTTGGAATATTGTGTAATGCCATTTGGACTTCCTGCGGTCTTTCAGCTTTTTGTTTATGTCATTTTACACTCTACTTGCAATATACCAGGATGACATTTTAATTTACTCGCATCAGAAAATGATGCTGCCTGCCTGGAACTGTGCCTGCCTATGGGCCTTTTCATTGCCTGACCCACTCCTCTTTTGTACCACTCCTCTGACCCCTATTTCCTATTGCTGCCCTTAGGTGCAGCTTGTTACCCCCTTGCGTGTTTATCGGAGAAGTTGAGGAATTGATCCCGGCTAGCTGTGGTGGTTATCCACCTGCTCCTTTGTGCCCTGCTGTCAGTGTTGTCATATCCTCTTTCCCCAAAAATATTTTTCACATTTTCAGCTTTTACCATGTAGTCAGACAATTCTCTACAGTTGTTCCTAATCCTCTGGAACTGGCTATGTTGTATATTTTTAATTCAACCTCTGTAAATACAAGCACGTAAACAACTGTTAAAATCTACTTCTTTTAAAAATATTTTTGAGAAAATATGACAATCCTTAGAGATCCCCAAAAACAGATCCAAGAACTCTTGGAAAAAAATAATAAAGTTATTGAAAGTTTATTTCCTGTCAAGCAAGACAGTCAACACATCATCTATCTATTGTTTTCAAATAATAATGTGATCGCTAAAAGGAATATTGCTCCACGTAAAGTTTTGCTCCCAGTTACCCATGAACAAATTGGCATAACAGAAAGAAAAAAACAAATGGGAAGCGCAGTCAATGAGGTAGTGGTAAATAAAAACACTTTATAATGGATTGTGTCCCTAAGATCACAATCAGTGGATCTAAAAACAATTAAACTCAAAAAATACAATAATAAACTTCAAATAAATATTGATGTGCAAATGAAGCAAGTTCCAGCTCGTTGGATCGAAAAGGGGTAAGAGCGGGAAAAACCCGGCTGGAGATCAGATTCCTTGGGACCCAGGAGGTTGTCCCGAGATGAATACGTGAATAGTCAGGGCATATGTAGGTTGAGAGGAGTACCCCAGGGTTGAGCCAATGCTCAGTGTGCTCACCCTAAATCCACCGATGATCCGTGGGGGGTCCAATGGTTCTCTCCACCCAACAAGACTCTCCGGTCACACAGGAAGAATTGCTGGCATCTCACAGCCCGCCGGGTGTCCGGGTCTGACGTCACTTGAGCAATATTGATTAAATTGATTGATGAATCCTCTATATATAAATGAACTAGTGCTGATGATATGATGACTGGTTCATGTCACGAAAAAATACATTCAATAAACTTATTACAAAAGTTAGTTAAAAGATCAATACTCATTACACACATTAAAAACATTAAAAATGATTTTAAACACATTAGATTATGTATAATGAAACACTTAAAACTCCCAATATCTGATTTTAAAAATAAAAAATATATATTGAAAGAGAAATATAAATAGTGGGGCTAAGATGGGATAAATGATTAATTACAAAGAAACACGTGTTATTTATTGAAAAGCTAAAAGGTCCAAATCCTCATTTAAACCTGCTGGACTAAGTGTTTGTAATTTAAAAATCCAGTAGGTCTCCTGTTTTCTAAGTCTTAAAAGCCTATCACCCCTCATAGTTGTTTTGTTAATGTGTTCAATCCCCACAATCAACAGTCCCTCTATACTCTTATTGTGGGTTGTTAAAAAATGTCTTGAGACCCCATGGCCAAGGAAACCTTTCAAGATATTCCTTCTGTGTTCTGTGAAACGTTCTTTTAAACTTCTTTTTGTGCGCCCGATATAATAAAGGCCACAGGGACAAATGAGCAGGTAGACAACGTAATCAGTATTACAATTTATCAAATGTTTAATTCTAAATACCTCTCCTGTTACACTTGATGAAAATTCAATACTCTTATTCATAATGTGTTTACATGTTAAACAGTTTGTACGTCCACATTTATAACAACCACCTAGACATGAAGGTAACCACAGATTCAAAGGGTTTAGTGCCTTGCTCATTTTATTTTCACTTTTTCTTAACACAGTAACATAACTGGGAGCAAATTTATGCCCATTGCATTTCTACAGTACATGTCTGCACAAAAAAAATAAAATGTAAAAATATGAAATAATGGCATTCTAAAATAAACAAAATACTGTCCAAATGAAATTAAATGAATGCAGGGTGTGTGGTCTATAGTTGTGTGAAGTAAAAAGGGGGATCAGGAAAAAACCACTTGGGATGCCCCTGGATCAAAGGAACTAAATGAAAAAAACAAGCTGAAAATGCTGAGTGCTACACGCAGAAAGTCCTAGTCAGGGAGCAGCATAGCAAACACAGAGAGCCAAACACACCAAAAAGAATTATAAGGAAGTCATTAATTTCTTCCTTATAATTATTTTTGGTGTGCTTGGCTCGCTTTGTTTGGTCTATAGTCGCCACATATAACTCCCTGCAGATGAAAAGGAAAGATGTAAGGCATATGTAAAGTATAGCAACCATACCCTTTAAGAGACAATAACCCTGTATTAGCCAAGCAATTACAACTCAGCCAGATGAGAGCAGGGAAACAATGTCTGCTCAATCCGTGGTAATTGATGTACAGGGAGCGGATGCTCTATTTCAAAGTCAGTACAGATTTTTACAGAATATGGGTTCCATTGCACGGCTTTGTGAAGGACAGCCACAAGTTTTTGGCTAATGATAAAATGGAAAGGCTGTAATCGCTAGTGACATCTTTTGTTTGTTCAGTTGAATTGCAGGAACCAAAACATAAAGCAGGACAGTTTTTTATATTGAAAAAAGTCATACAATTGTTTCTTTGGCTAAAGAAATAGCATTAACTGCAGAATCTGTAGTGTTTTCTGATCCTATTTTAATAGCAGCAGTTAGATATAGATACGCAATTTTATTCCTTTTTAGATGAACGAGTGAAAGATGCTTCTATTGCTTTAAATCGGGTTGATTTAAAACCTGCTTTTGTTCTTGAGAACGGTGTTTTGTGTCATGACCAGAATGGGGAGATGCGTCATATAGTTTCAGAACATTTAAAGATTTTCTTGAAGCGTTACTATCATGAGAGTTTGGGACAACAGAGACTTTTAGAAGTGTTTGAAGAAATTCCAGTTAGGAAAGACGATTACAACGGCAAAGGTTTTTAAGGAATGTTTTTTCCAAAGGGCGTTTCCTATGTATTTTTGAGTTAGATAGGGGTACTCATTTCACAGGTCAGGTGATGAAAGTGAAATGGATTGAACAAAGATTTAATGTACCTTATCATCCACAAACAGCTGGTATTGTGGAGTGCAAGAATCAGATTTCAAATCTAGAAGGTAAAAGATGTCTCCTTTCCACATTCAAAGCCTAGCTGAAAATTCCCCTCTTGGAAGAAGCAGCTTATTACATGTTTTACGCCTCTGTTATGACATCCTATGTCTGCACTTTTAATAATGCACTTTTTACTCATGTGTCTGTAAGCCTCACAACATAACACTTAGGTGGTAAACTCTTTGAGACAGGGTCTCATTTAGCCTTATGTTGTCATTTACCTGGTGTACTTATTCCCATTGTTTGTAATGTACCTTATTTACTTCCTATTTCATTGTAATATTGTAAACCACTGCGTACATGGATAGCGCTATATAAATGGATACATACAAAATTATACATACCGGTACATAAATACTCTTTTTTTAATTATAGTTCTTTTTTGCTGTGTGTCCCTCACAAATGCAGCTGAAATATTCATGATATACCGTACCTATATGCATATTCATGTACAGGGCTCGTCAAATGTACTCACCCGCTCACCGCGGGCATGTGCATTTGGCTCGTAGGCGACTCTTTACCAGCAGCAGGTGCATCGGTGTGTGCCGGGTGTCTCGGCATTCTTGTGCTGTGTCTCCCCCTTCAGCTCCCGTCAAAATGGCCGAGTGGCGTTGCCATGACAATGGGATGCTACTTTACGTCACAACTTCATTCTCCTCCTCCTTCCCTTTTCCCTCACGACATCCTTCCTCCAAGCAAATCCGTGGTGTAGTTCTGCTGGCACATCCTGGGGGATATACTGTGTATGGGAGGTAAGTCCTCTCCTTGGGGGGTGGAGGATGGCATGGCTGATTGCCTCCAGGCTCAGTGGTTTTCAACTGGGGTTGCACCTATGGGGTTGTGCGGCCGCCATGGGGGGAGAGCCGGAAAACTCTCCCATCCCCACATAGCAGTGACCTGGCAGCCACCCAGTCGGTGCAGCTGACAGGAGGGAGAGAGGAGATTAGGTGGGTGGGTGAGCACTGAGAGGATTGGGTGGGCTCTAACAGGATTGCGTACGCTCTCGCTGGGGTGTGTGTGTGTGTGTGTAAGTGTGTGTGTGTGTAAGTGGGAGAGTGTATGTAAGTGGGAGAGTGTGTGTGTGTGAGGGGGAGAGGGAGCTTAAAGAGGAGAGTGAGGGGGGAGAGACGGAGGCGACAGGAGGGGGCAAAGCCGGGGGGAGAGAGACGGGGTCGACGGGAGGGATCCCCTGGTTTCACAGCACCAAGCCGCCTGTCCCTGGTCTCGCAGCACCCAGCCGCCAGTCCCTTGCTCTCACCGCGCAACTTGTCCCCCGCTGTCTCGGTCTCACAGCACTGGTTCCTGGAGCCTCCTGTTCCCCGGTCTATCCACACAGCCCCCGGTCCCCCGGTCTCCCCATACAGCCCTTGTCGCCACCACGTTGTGGGATGACTATGTGAAGAACCTGGTGGATAAGAATTGTGAGAAAGCGGCTATAGTGGAGTACAGCCACTCCGCCCGCTCCATGTGGGCCTGTCACCCACGCTCCTGCAGCACAGAAGGAAGAAACTGTGAGTATTGCAGGGGACTGCTCATGCAGAGACTGCTTCTACCTATGGGACTGATACATTAAACAGTGGCTTAATGTCAGGATCGCCTAGACCTGCTGCTTAGCCATAGTTCTTCTTTGTCCACTGGGTGTGCTGCTGTCTTCTGTTTCCTCTGGGTTCCTCTGTCTGCCTGTCTGTCTTCTTGTTGCTCCTGTTTCTGTCCTTTATAGCTTCTGCTTCCTGGTTGGTTCAATTGCCTTTGCTTCTAGTCAGACTCCTATGCACATGCCTCTGTCTTTGATTCTGATCTGTTCATGTACCTGTACCTGTATTATAGTCTGTTCACAGTAAAGGCCCTTGCTGGTAATCTGGCTTGTCCCTGTTTGTTCCTGTTCTCAGTCCCTGTCCCCAGACCTGTCCATGCTCCCCTGTCCTGTTCCAGTCTCCTCGTTGCCAACCTCTGCTTGTTACCTGACTTCGCTACCTGCCGCCTGCCTCGGACCTCTGCTTGTTACCTGACTTTGCTACCTGCCGCCTGCCTTGGACCCCTGCTTGTTACCTGACTTCGCTATCTGCCGCCTGCCTCTGATCTCTGCTTGTGACCCCTACTACGCTCGTGCTGTTCCGGCCACCGAGATCCTACCCGCCACAGGAGTCTCTTGTGACACTTATGCTATGCTATCTCACTGTATGAAGAGGTTTTACATGGAGGGGTTCATGAAGGAAGTGAGGGATACATTTGCCACTTAGGTTATTGAAGAGAGGTTTTCCGCGGGGCGGTTCTGTCTTTCCCTCCTTCTGCCGACCAGTCTTACCGGGGACTCATTGCCCTTGCACATTTGCAGCCGATCGTAGGAGACGTGATTGGTCTATATCACACTCACATTTTCATTATGGAAGAACTTTGTTCATGATTCATATATTTTTCTGTCTGTGCAGTTATATGAATATTAATGTCTTCATTTTTGTGAGCTTTTGAACAATTTTCTCCTTGAATCTAGTTCTCACCGTGCAGCACTGGTCTTTGAACTTTTTGTTCTACTTTTATCTAAGCTCTGGGCAGCAGAGACCCCCTGTGCCGTTTTTATATTCTACCCTGCGCAGAAGAAAGCTATATATTATCCAACAGATATCTTCCAAAAAAAGATTGGACATCTTTTTAGAAAGGAAAGGTATACAGGGATGTACCTAATAAGTAAACATAGGAAGGGTGTTGATCCAGGGAGTAATCTGATTGACAAGTCTTGGAGTCAGGAATGAATTTATTTTCCCTTTATGAAATATCATAGGATGTGTAACTGGGGTTTTTTGTTTGCCTTCCTCTGGATTAATATACTGTAAGTAGGGATATAGGATAAGGTATCTGTTATCTAAATTTGGCCTAGGTTAAACTTGATGGACGTATGTCTTATTCCAACCTCATCTACTATGTATCTATGTAACAAGGACTAATTGTAGTAAAGGATAGATGTAATACAATAAATAAACTGTTATGTCAAAAACGAAGGTTGTTATTAGTTCTTATTAGGAATTTAGTACATTTTTATGTGGGGACGGGACTAGGGGCGGAGCAAGGTGGCAAGTGGCTTTTTTTTTGTTGGGCGAGGAGCTTTTTGGGTAATTTGTCAAGCCCTGTTCATGTATATGTGTGCAGACGGTTTAAATGTGATCATATGGAATTAGCTGATTTGATTAATGTAAATTGTGCCATTGTACATTGTAAATGGTATATACTATATGTAGGGGTGTGGTCTTAACAACATGCCATTGTAGGTCACAAGTAAATATTACAACGGTGATGATTTAATTAAAACAAATACAAGTAAAATATTACTATATACAATAAATATAGCTAGATCATGTATCATTCTTATTTAAATCAACATTACACATAGAGGCCTAGTCACTAAACTTCGATAAGTTAATTGCAGCATCGAACATGTTGGCATGTTCCTACCTCACAGTATGACATTTGTGTAAAAACGTTATTCACTAAAGTAAATTGCCTTTTTTTTTAACGTTTGTTACAAAAATGACATACAAACTCGTGCGGTATTTGCTTTACGAGCGAAATCAACTTAACATTCAATTTCACTCCAGCGGTCTGCGCGAGTTGCGTACAGAGAAGCTGCTTCTCCCTGCACAGCTGTTACTGGCGATGGTCCTGTTTAATTAAAAAAAAATTGTACCTATTATTGAAGCAGGGGGTCTCCGGAACTGCTTCGCGCGCTACAGGTCTCTGTATGAGGTATCTCCTGCAAGTTTAATTGTCCCGTGTCATGGCCCATGTTTCAGCTCCGGAGAACACCCACATTCATTACTATGTACAATTGTTTTTAATTAAAGGTGATCTTCTTTACGTTAGTGGCGAACTGATAAGATAATGAAGGGGTTAAACAGCAACACCTGGTTTGTTGGTGGTAGAGGGGGTGGGTGGAGGTTGTAGTTGCCCCATAGTGGGTGGTTAGGCCTCATGGGAGGGGTTAAACCCTCCCTTACCTTAGCAGTTACAACCGCTAAGGTAAAGAAGGGGTTAACCCCTCATGCAAGGCTTAACCACCCACCCCGAGTCAACTACCCCCTTCACCCCCCACCTCTACCACCAACTAACCGGCTACCGCTTTTTAACCCCTTCATTACCTTAGCAGTTTGCCACTAAGGTAATGAAGCCGGGCTGTTGTTTTATTTTTAATACATAGGATTGAAGCGGGGAGTCTCCGGAGCTGAAATGAATGCGGGTCAGCTTCGGAGAACCCTCGGCTTCAATCATATGTAGTCAAAATAAATGAAACGCCGTCTGATGCAAATCGCAAATCCGATCTTGCCACCCTTTAGGTGATGATAAAAAAAAAGCGAGCATTTAACCCGCGATTTGCATCTCGGAGATTTGTGAATAGCAGTTACTGGCAAAAATGAGAGTTTCAGCATTTTTTTGAACTACCGTACAGCTCGTCATAGCCAGAGTGCTAACGATCGTTAAAAAGTTGTTTACAAGCGATTTTATCATGTTATCAAAGCTTTGTGAATAGCTACACATGCAAAATCGCGTGTGAAATGCACTCAACAAGCATTAAGTCACTTATCGCAGTTTAGTGAATAGGCCCCATAGAAAGATCACAGAAATCATAACAGAATTATATAAATACATTAGACCTAAATACCACTTTACATTGATTATATTATTAAATGCAGCTTTATACCAATGTAGTTATTCCTAGTTCAAGCAGACTGTCTGGATGACACCTTCTAGCTATTTAAATGTACACAAGACATGGCCCGATATACATAACACAGCTTCTTCCAGATTACATAGGACTGTGTCTTGCCTTACGGCCCCTTCCAATGCAGTCCAGACTACTGTTTAGAAGGAACAAAAGGCCTAGTGCTACATCCAACTTGACAAATTATATAGTTAAATATTTATCTGTTTATTTTCTCATAAGCAATAGGGGAGCCCCTGCTACTGCCTCAGACAAGTGATTGGTGAACAGTGCTTTGGGTATATGCACAATAGAAGGTAGGGTAGAGAGAGAACCCAAATACAGCACTCAGGTTCACACTCTGTGTGTAAAGTGAATGATTTAAAACATAACTTTATTAACTGTACCAAATATATAAAATAATGGGTGTTAAAAACTGACGACCTGAAGGGATAATGACCTTCAATACTAGAACCATATAGGTTTAGGGTCTAGAGTGTAGGTGTGTTCTGTGAAATACAGGTGGCACACTAAACATAAATTCTAATGAGGATCTAACCAATCTATACTCACTGGCTCTAAGGTAAGTACTAATGGCAGGTAGGTAGGTAAGGAATTATAGCTCCAGTCACTAATTGTAATTTGATTTTACTGATCCCTGGTTGAAGGAGGTATCGGTCACTGTACAGGAGTATACCTGTCCTCAGGGTCATTATATTTACTGTCAACCTATCATATTATGAAGTAGCTGAGAGCTTGCTACTGCCGAATATCGCCTCTGGTCTATTTATATTGTGTACCAGTTCATGTATCTTTGATACATTTACTGCTTTTACTGGTTGCTATTCACAGCTATAGGTGTCAGTGTGCTTTCCTCTATACCAACCTGCACACAGTGCTATTAACATGTCTACACCACCACTGAGGTTATCAGAGATCATACCCGCACTACTACTTTATACCTAAGCAGGTTACTTTAGGTCAACCTGATCAAGCACCGCACCTACCTTATAAGGATACTACAATTAGTGACTGGAGCTATAATTCCTTACCTACCTTATAAGTACTGTGATTGATTACTAGCAACTTACCAGACATCTGTTACCTTCTGAGTACACAATTCATTATCTAGCCTTACCAGGTTTGCCATAGGCGATTGCGGCCATTAGTACTTACCTTAGAGCCAGTGAGTATAGATTGGTTAGATCCTCATTAGGATTTATGTTTAGTGTGCCACCTGTATTTCACAGAACACACCTACACTCTAGACCCTAAACCTATATGGTTCTAGTATTGAAGGTCATTATCCCTTCAGGTCGTCCGTTTTTAACACCCATTATTTTATATATTTGGTACAGTTAATAAAGTTATGTTTTAAATCATTCACTTTACACACAGAGTGTGAACCTGAGTGCTGTATTTTGGGTTCTCTCTCTACCCTACCTTCTATTTTCTCATAAGCAAGTTTCTGAGCTCCTGTGTTTGTAAATTTCAGTTGGTTAAACAACTTGGAGGTTTGTTCCCCTTGTCTGAAAATATTGTACAAGTTGCAAAATAATATATTTCATGTTTTGTATCAAGAACCCGGTCGATTTCAAGATGGGGGCTGCACAGATTTTGTTGAAATCTTTAAGTTACAGTAGGATAGCAGACAGGTACCCACAACATGACATCCGAATCAGTCAAGTCGTTTGGCCAGTAGAGAGAGAAAACACAAAAAAAACAGACAAAAAAAACACACATCAAAGTGTAGTTGATGTACAGTATTCGCTTCGCTCGCATGATCATCCAATAGTCATGATCCAGTCCTAGGAAGTCCAATGAATGATCTTTTATTGGC
Source organism: Ascaphus truei (assembly GCA_036426205.1). NCBI lineage: Eukaryota > Metazoa > Chordata > Amphibia > Anura > Ascaphidae > Ascaphus > Ascaphus truei. Next base: position 30,584 of record WSYH01003722.1, read on the forward strand.
TATATTTCCATATACAAGCTGTTCCATTTGCTGCTGCAGAAAAAATTCTCTTCTGATCTGGACTTAATGCAAGGTGTAGGACTCTTCCTCTGTGCCCTGGGAACGCAGAAATACCCATTTACATCATTCACATCATATGATGACTGCAGTAAAACCAGCAGCGTAACTAGCGTGCCGCAAAATACCGCAATGCGGGGGGTGGAGGGCACTCATATAGCACGTGGGGGCCTGGCCGGTCGGTGCTGCAAGTTGAGCCCAACTTATGTGTCCGGCAGCTGCTGGAGCCTCTACCGACTCTCAGCTTCCTGCAGGGCCAGGTGGGCAGGGTTTCACGCTGCAGCCAATTCCTCCTCCAGCCCCCTCCACCTCCCCTCCCCTCCCCTATCTCCCACCTGTTTGAATTTCCCCGTGACTCGGGGTCAGAGGTTGGGCAGTGTTCAACTTCCACCCACACCACAATGCGTGGTTATCTCAGCTCAGCATGCAACCTGCAGCAGCTACAATTCCCACTAACGCGACCAAGCTTAAAGCAGGATATTTGAGTAAGGGATGGGGGGGATTGAGTGACAGAGGAGGGGGAATTGGGTGAGATATGGAAGGATTGAGTGAGAGGATGGGAGATTGAGTGTAAGGGAGGATTGAGTGAGAGGAGAGGGGGATTGAGTGAGAGGGGAGGAGGATTGAGTGAGAGAGGAGGGGGATTGAGTGAGTGGTGGGGGGTTGAATGTGAGAGGTGGATTGAGTGAGGAAAGGGGGAATTGAAAGAGAGAGTGGGTGTAAGAGAGGGAGGGGGAGAGAGGTGTGGGAAAGAGAGAGAGAGGGAGAAGAGTAAGAGAGGGTAAGAGTGAGCGAGAGAGAAGGGGTAGAGCAAGGGGGAGTGAGTGACCGGAGAGATAGGGACACTACATGTGGGAGGGAGAGGGGGGAGTGTGAGAAGGGGGAGATAAATAGAGGGTGTAAGAGTGGAGGAGGTGTGTGAGAGGGGGGAATGTATAAGAAAGCGAAAGGCTCGCAAGGCCGCTGGAAACTCTAGATTAATTTTGCGTTTTTTATTTGGGGCCCTTTAAAATAAATTGCAGAGGGGCCAAAAAAGTTTACTTACGCCACTGAGTAAAACACCAAATTCATAATCAAAACATATACTGGAGTCTAACCTAAGAAGTCAATTATCTGATGATGCAAGTCATACAGGCATTTTGTCGGACAAACATAATTTCCAATGGAAATAGCAGCTGCAACAAAATAAATCTTCCAGTTCTGCAGCTTCCACAATGACAATCACAAAGAATCCGTCTTTCACTACTTGACAGAGAAGAGCACAAACTTGCAAGTGAAAAATGAGGAAGATTTATTAAAAATGCTTATAAACTTATTTCATCTCATTTTTAATTCACCGTCTGCTTTATGCGACATTACTTACCATACAACTCAGTCACTTTTGACAAAGAAGGGTATTGCCAAACAGTCATCTGATTTTTGTGAGGCCCATGACCAGTGACCAGCTCTTTTGTCTCGGGTAACCAAAGAAGGGAACAAATCTACCACCAAAAAAAATAAATTATTCAAACAATAAGAGCACATTTTTAAAATAGATGTATCTACATCACAATATATTGGGGGAAAGACCGTTGAAGAAAACACTTTCAATTTTTTTTTCCAATGCAATTTCTATGACGAATATTCACATTAATACTGTAAAAGTTAGCACATTTAAATTGGCAACAATTGTAAATGATTTAGTGAAAATGTTCTGGTAGTTTTGGGGATTAAGAAATATGGAGGAGTGTATATCATTCATAGAATTTCCACTACATCAGACTGTACTGTGCATCATATAAGACCCCATACAATGGCATTAATTCTGTGATTTTTTTTCTGGTAAGTGAAGGGGTTCCAAACTGGTACCCTCTAAGCCAACAAAGCAGGTTGGTACCTGGATGTTCCCTGTTCTACTTTTCACAAGTCCCAGCCATTGTCCACCATCTTTCAGTCTCTGGGAGTAGTTTCAGCCCTGCAATTGCTCTGATCTTGACTGCACTGCCATTGGCTGCCATGTTCTATCTCTTCTTACATTCCATTCAGATAAAAATACATGTTATGAAGAAAGCAGCACCAAGTTTCCCCAGGTTCTTGGCTGCTACTTGCCACCAGGTAGCACATTGTAGTGGAATTAGAGATGGGTGAGAAATAAAGGGTACATACAAAAAGGGCACACACAAAATCCCTGCAAACGGAACACAAACTGACCACACCAAATATATTTGTGTGAAAAGGAATCCTACTGGGTTTGTGACCTAATGTATACAACAAAAGACAGAAATCCACAATGCTACTTCCAATATGACAAATTATATAGTTAAATACTTATCTGTATTTCTTCTCATCAGTAAGGGTCATTTAGCTAAATTCTTTGGCCAAAGCATTATAATTTATTTATAAAATATTTTACCAGGAAGTAATACATTGAGAGTTACCTCTCGTTTTCAAGTCAGCGTGCAGGATATACCCTTTTTGTAGGCCTAACACTATCTGCAAACGTTCTCTTCATCTCTCGAATGGAGGGAGAAATGTCTCAATATAATCATCCACAGGTGCATAACAAGACCTACTGTTTGCCATTTACAAACACACACAACCCCCTCCAATCTTCAAACCCAGACACACCACATATATTTGTGTGAAAAGGAGTTCTGCTGAGATTGTGATCGAATACAACAAAAGACAAAAAGCCCCAATGCTACATTGAAAATGACAGATACATATTTAACTATATAACTTGTCATATTAGATGTAGCATTGGGGCTTTTTGTCTTTTGTTGTATACATTAGATCACATCCCAGTAGCACTCCTTTTGGCACACATATATGGTGTGGTGAGTTTGGGTTCTGAGCTTGCTGGGATTTTGTTTGTAAATGTAAATTGGTAACATTTATTTAAAGATTTGTGACCCCTCTTCCCTGATTTTAAGTTCACCCATCCCACTTTTAAATAGCAGGTCTTGTTATGCACCTGTGAATGACCAGGCTATTAAAGCTGCAGACCAAGCAATATCCAAGATTTGTGGTTTTTTTTTTTTTTAAATAAATCAGTTCTGTACTATGAAAAAATACTTGCAGCATTTTTTTGAAAAACAAATCTGAATGACATTTTGAATGTACAATATTACAATGTAACAAGTATATTTTGTTTCTATAAGAACCATTTACAAAGTCACATCCCCTTCCTCTTCTGAAACAAGCTCTGGCACACACCTTTTTGAGCCCTGCCCTCTCTCTAGCAGTGCACTAATTGTATCTAGTACCTGCCTGGTCACATGATCTTCCCCACAGAACTTTGCATTTTTGGTCCTCTTCTGGTGCACTGACAGCCATTTAGTGAACCCACTAGCAGAATCTTCACCAATCGATCACAGGAGAACGGATCAATCAGCAACTTAGACAATGACTTATCATTGTGTGGATTATATTGGTGCACATATTAAAAGGGGGGAAAACAGCACTTTAAGAGTTCTCCTTCGATTAGAAAGGTGAAGAGAACCTTTGCAGATAGTGGTAGGGATAGTGGTAGGGATACCTTTGCATGACTGCAGGCTTATAATGCTTTGGAAATTACTGTGACGGTGAAGGGGTACCAAGGCCACTAATAAAGGTATTTGGCCTGGCTAGGTGCCCCTGAGCCATATTGGGGAATCAGAGATTGTCAGCTCTGCAACCCAGTAATGGCATGAAAACTGTAATTGCAATGTAAATGTATATGTATGTCCCACCAGGTATACGGTGGCGAGAAAAATGTGATTTATAAATGTAAAGGTATTTCTGTGGTAGTATTTCCCTGTAACCGCGCAAAGGAAAAATGGTTTTAAAACCCAGCAGCAGCAGCATTGCAGGCGGCTTTTCGCTAACTTTCGCTAGGAAGCTCCTCGCGCAGTGATATTTGCTGTGAGCACTGTTCGGGTTAAATCATGAAATATCATATCGCGCAATTTTTATAGAGTTATATAAAAATTGATGAATTAAAGTCCCCCTATTTTAATTGCAACAACATGTTAGGCATATTAAGATTTTCCTTTGAAGCGCCAGAGACAGAGGGAACGCTTAATTTGTAAGTACTGTAGTTTAGAAATGTATGGCAGGAAATTCCTGCAAAGTAACGGTGCATATTCATCCATGGACTTCTAAAGCATCTCGCTGGCTCTGCCAGGATATCTGGATAAAGTCCGTAGTTGAAAGGCTCCCACTCACCAGAGTGTTAAGTGGGGAGGGGTAGCTCAAGTATCCCCCATCTTAGTAATGTCTGGGCAAATGGGCAAGATGTCCGGCCAGCTCAGACAAAATGTCGCCAGATAAGGGTGCCGGGTCTGGTATGCTAAGCGGCAAAGGTGTGAGGTTCGCGCACGCCCATAGCAAACTAAGAAGCCCCTCTCCCAGGTTTTGCAAAATATTGGCAACTCCGGGATAGGTGGGGAATATTATTCCCACGGAGTAGATTGGCTGCACGGGTTAAGTATAGGACTGTTTAGTGCATAAGAAACCCTGCAGCCGATCGGGAACAGACATAAACACAAGACAGTGTCAATGGCGGATGACTTAAGGCAGCAGTAACTACAGATTTTGGCACCACGTGAATTTTATTTTTCACTTAATCACGTTTTTTTTCACTATAATATATTCACTTTAAAATATAAAATAATTAGTGAGATGTGCACCATTAATGTACTTTCTGTGAATGACTAATTGACTTAGTCAGCCTTTCATTTATGTGTTAAAACCGATCGGGAACAGAGATTCATCAAGTAACAAGATTCGTAACAAGCTTCAGTAGTTTGTAGGAACTAAGGTTCCCAGATCCAATACCACAGCGGCAGAATAAAGGAAGCAGCTCCGGCAGAGTAACAGCGGTTGCGAGCGGCGCCACCGACCGAGGGCTGCTTGCCAGCTCTATTTGCGCACAACTCCCACTCCTGGGAAATCGTTCCTAGAGACTTTATTTCCAAAGATTTCGTTTTGGGAACTTGATTTTTCGTTTGCCCCCATCCCAATAAGTGTATTTTTAGTGCAATTGAAAACTAATGTGTGTGTTCAGTCTGTAAATAAATCACAATTTATTTTATCTCTTCGCTTTGCTCAATCAAAGGATCCGGGTATAATTGTGTTAAAAGGGCTGGTCTCCCGTGACAATGACCCTTACTTATGTGAATAAATATAGATAAGTAGTTAACTATATAATCTGTCAATTTGTATGTAGCACTAAGGCTTTTTGTCTTTTGTTGTATACATGGGGGGGGGGGGTCAGAAAGAATGAGTGAAAGCAAAAGAAAAGAGGAAATTAGGAAAAGGCAGAAGTTGAAAAATTTGAAGAGGGCCCAGAAAGGAAGTGACAAAAAAGGCACAAATGGGATAGCGAAGCAGGTATAAATGGAAGTGGTTCAAAACAATTAGGGCTGTACTAGCACCGTGGGACAGAGATGAAGGAGGAACAGAAAGGCAGCAATGCAAAGTTCACCCCCATTTCCATCCCAATTACTGCCCAGTGAACAATAAAACCGAGCTAAACACAGCCTATATTTCCACCCTAGAGACTTAATCACGCACCCATATCCAGGCCATCCACACAGACAGCACACATTACATGGTCCTCTGCAGGGCATAAATAACAGCCACATCCAGATGGGGACAAAGCTAGGTGGTAGAATTATATAGCTTCAAATATGACAGACATAAAAATCTCTGATCTGATTGGCAGCAAGCTTCATGTGCATGTTTATTTTATGTTTGCTCTGTGAACAATTCCCAATTATACTAGGCTGCTTATCTGATAAGCCCCTTTTGTGATATGGATTTGTTTTACCAATTTTTCCGTGCTCTAACCCTGTATTGTATTTAAATGTACATACTATATATTTTCAATTGTATTCTGAATAGTGTTGCTTAGATGGTTAATATAGTTAATGACAATCTGGTGCTTTAGTCATATATTTCATTATGAATTATTAGACAGTATTTGAGGAGAATGACCATATTTACCTGTGAGTTTGTGTTTGCTGAATGGATGTTTTTCCCAGTGCTTATATCCCAGATACGTACGTGTCCATCTGTCATTCCTCCTCCGACTCCAAGTGTTTCCGATAGCCACGGACACCAGTTTATAGCCTTAAGAACAGGGAACCTTCAATATTAAATGACTTGTAAAATAGTTTGAGAGTGGACTTACACTTCTATATGGATAATATTCTTTATAATTTGAGGTGGTGAGATAGGGGTTTGATGGAAGGCCAATACTGTTTATATATAATATATATTTAATTAGATGTATTTAATGTGCTTTAGTTGCATACTTAATATGTTTTACCTTTACCGCTGTAGGGTGTGGTATGCTCTGCAGTGGTGTGTTAATCTTAGTTGCTCCTGGATCACAGGACCAGATATTCAGGTGACCATCACTTGATCCACTAGCTAGATGTTTCTCACTTGGTGACCACTTCAGACTACAGATGCTTTGCTTATGGCACAATGTTCCGACTTGATGCTGGGCCATTCGAACATCATGATGATGTATATGTCCAAGACGGGACCCACTAAATATAAGAAAGCATTATGTTTCAATAAAACTTAACATCCACAGGTATGTTCTCAGTTCCAGATCTTTATGTATAAGTAGGAGAACTAAATGTACTGTATGTGGCTTATTTGAAGATTAATACATGACCTTTGTTACAATACAGTGATTTTTCAGTGAGGAAAATGTGCATGTATCTTCTGGATGAAGTTGTAACTATGCTATAATAATTAAATGAGTCACTTTGTCTGATTTCTTCTGTTCGAGCATATCACATATAGTGATCATGAAAAGTAAAAACAAAGGAAAAATCTAAATAAAAGTGAAGTACTATGATACATTTTTGACACCATACAGAACATGAAAGTCTTTCATATTACAAATGTTTTGTTATGGGGTAACAGGCAAGCAGAAAGAGACATTAGTATGCAATGTAGAGATGTTCAGTTACTTTATATAGATGATATGCAGATGAAGAATTAGGGCAATTTTTAGTTAAAGGAGATGTTCTTTTTATATCGGAATACAACCAGACAGTAAAATATATCAATGAAGTTTTAGACAAGCAGGATCTCTTGGGATATGATCAGATTTAAGGAGAGGTCAATATCGCTGATTTACCTACAGTTGTATATGAAAAATCTCTGTTTGTACATAAAAAGTGCTCTAAAATCTCTAAAACATCAGGATAAGTACAGTAGATGTGGTTACCAGAAAACTATGATGCTTTTCTAAATGTAGTAGTAGTTACTGTATTACATGTGGTTTTATTATACACAAAAGCAAATAATTTGTTTCTTATCCTACAGGTGAAAAATGTTATACCCACGATTTTATCAACTGTAATACGACATATATAATCTATATGTTGGAATGCCCTCGTGGCTTCCAATACATATCCAATGTGTATTAGCATTTGTTTTGTGCCCAGGTCACTACTGTACTAACAGTAGTAGTCAAATCTAATCTCAGAAGAACTAAAATAAAATAAAATTCTTAACAATGTCTTTTAAATTGTCATTCTCGGGGGGGGAGCTTCCGAGATCTACAAAGATGATCAAGATAAGACAGCTTCACTAACAAAACCTTTTGCATGGAAAAGATCTCTGGTATGGTGGAGCATGTGAGAACAGCAAAAAGTTTCCATGTTGTGAACACTATATTGTATAACTTGTTGACTTGGGTTGTTTTAATAAAAAATAAACTGTTTGGAAAAACAAATGTAAGGTTGGTACTACATGTTTAAAGGGCGTCATCTTGAGCCCACTTTCGAGATTTGGGATGAAATTGCACCTTTAAAAGACACCCCAGGTATTGGCACCACTAATCACTGATTTAAAGTATAAACACAAGCAAACATAATACAAGATACTCCTCTCTACTGTTGTCTAAGTTGTTACTGTATACCAGACACCACCTCCCTCTGAGCCTAAAACAGAAACAGGTCTCAGCTTTACCCACATGTTTGGTGAAGGCTTCTCATCCATGAGATAACTTATATAGTTCATAACCATACTGTCCAAATCTCATTATTTATGAGGGAAACTCCAACATCATTTACTGAAAAATGTGTAATTTTTTACATTTTCCTCTGAAAATATCTCACTGGACCCAGTAAACCCAATTTTCTTACCAAATTTGTCGATACAATATGGACAAAAAGTATACATAAACAAGTGTCCTACCGCTCAACCCGAATACCTAAGTATGATGTGAAAGGTAAGTATAACTGAGGTGCACAGGGAAGAATCAGACTCAACATATGTGTCCCCAAGGGGCCACAAAAAGATTCCTGTGTATTGCACTCATTCATTATATGGCATACAAGGGTGAGGACTCAATGGTCTCGGAGTACAATACTCACTAAAAAGTCTCAGAGTACAATACTCACTAAAAAGTCACCAGGGTAACCCTCTCAAACCCCTTCCCCCCCCCCCCCCGAGGTACTCCAAAGGAAAAATAATTAAATTTTATTAACATATATATATATATATACACAAACACTGTAAACTATTATATACAAGTGAATGATAAAATCCTCAGTGGGGGGTATGGGATCGACATAGGAATGGGACTATCATGGTAGTATGGGAAGTATCCTCACAAAAGATGTATATATGTGTATATGCAACAAGTCTTTGCTGCAACAACGAATGGGAAGTCTGGTAATAATGTATCCATATGTTTCAATCAGGACATATATCCATGAAATTTGCAGGTAAGTATATATATGCACGCCCCCTCTCTTCAGATGATGGGGGACATGCAGTTGCGGGGTGTGGGTGTCACGACTGTGACGTCACGTAGTGTGGCTGTGGATCGACGGAGACGGGTTGTATGGCGATGATATACTTTCCTTAAGCTGCTATTTTAAGTCTATCCTCATATAGGTTCTCTATAATATCCTCTACCACTCCATGTTATGCTCTGCATGAATGCAAAGGTATGTGGGTGTGTAGCACACCAAAACAGTGCAAATAAATGCAAGAAATGCGATACTTGCGCACAATGCCGGAGCTCCTGGTTCAGGGATGGCCTATCTGCAGCAATCCAAGTAAACAGCAACAGGAAAGATGATCCAGGGCGCCACGGGTTTTTAATAAAATAATTTATTCATAATACACAATGTTTCGGCCTCACTTCGGCCATTGACAAAGGCCTAAGTGAGGCCGAAACGTTGTGTATTATGAATAAATTATTTTGCTAAAAACCCGTGGAGCCCTGGATCATCTTTCCTGATGCTCCGCATGAAACCATATTATCCTGGTCTCTGCTGGTGTAGGGCTTACGTTCCAGCAACGTGTGTATACATATATGCCGATTGCAGCTTTACTCCTGACTATATGCTGGATATAGGCTTCCTTGTAACGGTTAGACCCAGGGGTTTTGTATTGAGATACTGAGTGTGATTCATGCCTTATAGATAATTAACACTCCATCACCTCAGATCACAACTTTTTAGTAGATATATATGAGAATAGCTCTATTGCTATTGTTCTGCCTACAACCATCATTTGTGTATTGCCTATCGATAAAATCTTGCATAGTCTTGATAGAGTCCTTATTGCCTATTATTGCATACAGCTCAAATTATCGCTACAACGGCATGGCCCCCACTATCTGAAGAGAGAGTACGTGCATATAAATACTTACCTGCAAATTTGATGCATATATGTCCTGATTGAGCCATATGGATACACTATTGCCAGACTTCCAAGTGGGTGTAACATCAAATACTTCTTGCATGTGCACATATAACATCTTTTGTGAGGATACTTCCCATACTACCATGATAGTCCCATTCCTATGTCGATCCCATACCCACCACTGAAGATTTTATCATTCACTTGTATATATTAGTTCACTGTTTGTATATATATACTGTGTATCAGCCTGTTCTAAATGCTAGACATACAGTAGGTGTTTCCCAAATTTCGGCAGGTGGAGGAGCACATCTAAGGGATTAGCTTTATCTTCTGTTGATAAACGATTAAATATCTCTATCCTGTAGTGTCCGGCTTTGAGATACACAAAGAAATGTGAGTTGGGTTTTCCGAACTTTTCTTTTAGCTCAGGGGTCGGCAACCTGCATGCAGCTCTTTCTGCTCCTACTTGTGGCTCTCTGCAGGTTGCCGACCCCCAGCTCCCCCCTCTCTCTCTCACTATCCTGGCAGTTGCTGCGGGGGAAACCCGACCGGTGCTGGTCGGGCCTCTAGTTGCTGCCGGATCCGGCGTCTCCCCAGCTGCTTTCCTGCCTCTCTTCTGTACTGTCCCACGCCGGGCTCTCATGCCGGTGCATTCCGGAAGTGTGTGTTGCAACATCAGGCATGAGCCGACGTCACAAAGTCTGGCGTGGGACAGTACAGGAGAGAGGCAGGCCAGCAGATGGGGAGATGCCGGGTCTGGCGGCAATAAGAGTGTTAGGAATCTGATTTCTCAGCGCCGTCTGCGCAACACACAGACTACCCTCAGGGAGACTCAGGGCGCGCAGCGCAACCTCCGCTTACCTGCCTCCACGGGCCGTCATCTCCTCCGTTGACGCAGAGACCCTCCCCTCGGCGGCCCCACCGCTCCACCTCAGTGGCAAGCGCAGGTCCTCCATCCCGCACGCACACGTGTCCTCTTCCAATGCTGCTTGCGTGCACACGCAGCTTACAGAACGCACGCCCAGCGTCCACTCTTCTACTTCCACTCCTGCTATGAGGCTCCGCCCCCGTACACCGCACGGGTGTAATCAGAGTGCTACCAGTGCTCACCTGGGCTGTATCAGCCACACCTATCCAGAGAGGCTCCCTGCAGTCCTCCTGACACGCCTCCATCCCTGATTGGTCAGCCCAGCCTTATCTAGCATCTCTGAGCCCTCACTCATCGCTTGACATAGTCTCTGTATGGAAGTGTTTGTTGTACTCTCGGTTACTACAGGTTTTGACACGGCTCGTACGACTACCCCCTTTGGCTCTCGACTTCGGCTCTCCTTGGACTACGTATTCTCTGGCATCCCATGATCACAGCTTGGACTTCAACCTTCCTCATCTCTCCGCTCCCTGACCTCGGTAAGGCAATCACTATTCTACTCCTATACCGGGTACCGGCAAGTATTGTCTACGTTACTTATATCTGGCCTGGCAACGCTTAACACCACACTCCGGACTCACTCCCTTTGCTGCAGGTGCGTGTATCCCTACTTCCCCCTTCGGCACAGGGAACGGGTCTGGTCTGCGGGCAGCACCGGTGTAACAAAGAGGCCCAACCAGCGCCCCCGGCCCGTAGTCACCGGCAGGATAGTGAGGGAGAGAGCCAGCAGCCATCCCTCTCCCCCCTCACAGCCACCGGCAGGACAGTGAGAGAGGCCCAATGTAAGTGTATATATGTGTGTGTGTGTGTGTGTATGTATATATATTAGGGGATGAAATCAGTGTTAGACTGATGAAACGCGTAGGGTCACGTGTCATTGTTGTAAGCAGTTGAGTGCCATCTCACAACACGCCTGAGAAGAGAAGCTGCAGTCCTTTTGGAGCACCAGGTCATTTCCAACCAAAGGAACTCTCGTGTGGGATTGGGGGTTGCCGGAGGACACCTCATAGTGCAACACCACGAGCGAGGAAGAGGAGTGACGACATCCCAGAGCATTGCAAGTGGATCAGCGGCTAACGAAGCAGTTTGGAGCATGAGTTGTACTCATACAATGCCCTGTTTGTGAGTTTTGAATTGTCTTGTTGAAAATGTATTACATTTTTAAAAACGTTATTACACTAGGATTGGGCGCTTTTTGAAGTGAAACTTCTTTAGTGGCACCTTATTCGTAATGGGACAAAAATGGATTGTGGAGACAGAAAATGAAACGGATGTGACGTCAAAGTGCTGACGTCAAAGTGCTGGCAGTTGAGGCCGGGCTGTGTTCTGGCAAATCACATGCGGCGGTGGCGATAGCCGCCGGCGCTGTTCCTAACCGCCGCTGTTCCCCCCACACGACCGCTTACATGTGGCGGCAGCGCTAACCGCTGGCGCCGCTCCCCCGCACCCGCTCAAAATTTAATCGCCGCCGCCACTCCTAACGCTCCCCCAAACCGGACGCCACGGCTTGGAGACCCGGTGCCGGACCGCAGCCCGAACAGATACCGGTGCCAGACCGCAGCCCGAGTAGATACCGGTACTGGTACTGATCAGTGGGAGTGGGGAATGCCGCGTGTGGGAGGAGGCGCTTGTTTCCACACCGATGACTGGAGGGAGGGGAAGACCGGGCGCTTTGGTGGTGGGGGGTGGGAGGAGTCACGCGGTGTAGAAGTTGAGAGGAGCAGGGTTAGAGTGGTAGGTAAATCAGGCTGATGGAGTGATACAGGGGGAGTGAGGAGAGGTGCAGGGTGATAGGGAGGGGGGAGGTACAGAGGTAGAAGACCAGACAGTACCTGACATGGAGAGCAGGGCAGTGAGTGCCGGGCCGAGCAGCCAGCAGAGGCCGTGGTACAGGTGAGCTGCAGCGGGAGCCCCCCGCATGGTGTCAGAGCTGAGGTGAGAGGCTGTGCTGGGGTTGGTGTTGGTCTGTGGGGTCTGTGCCGCTGTTCTATAACACACACTGACACACAGCGCTCTGTGCACTCTCACCGAGCAGCAGAGCCCGCCCGCCTCGCTGCTATTGGCTGAGATCTGCTCGGGAACACAGACACCTGTCATTGATCTGCAGCCTGCGACATGGGGACACACACTGATACACACACACACACACACACACTGAATGACACACACACTGACTGACACACACACTGACTCACTGACACACACACACTGACTGACACACACACACTGACACACACACACTGACTGACACACACTGACACACACACACTCACACACACACACACACACACACACACACAACAACACTGACTGACACACGCACACTGACTGACACACACACACTGACTGACACACACTGACACACACTGACTGACACACACTGACACACCACACACACACACACACTGACACACACGCACACACACAAACTGACTGACACACACACACACTGACTGCCACACACACACTGAATGACACACACACTGACTGACTGACACACACACACTGACTGACACACACTGACTGACACACACTGACACACACTGACTGACACACACTGACACACCACACACACACACACACACTGACACACATGCACACACACAAACTGACTGACACACACACACACACACACACACACACTGACTGCCACACACACACTGAATGACACACACACTGACTGACACACACACACATTTTTATTAAATATATCATTCTTACAAATACAATTTCTGTGACAAAACAGTGACAAAAGACAAAGAAGTTTCACTTACTATGCGCGTGCACTCAACACACACAGCTTTTTCTTCTTTTTTCCCCCTGATATATATATGTGTGTGTGTGTGTGTGTGTGTGTGTGTGTGTGTNCAGTGTGTGTGTTGTGTGTTGTGTGTGTGTGTGTGTGTGTGTGTGTGTGTGTGTGTGTGTGTGTGTGTGTGTGTGTGTGTGTGTGTGTGTGTGTGTGTGTGTGTGTATGTTAATAAAATGTTATTATTTTTCCTTTGGAGTATTTGGGGGGTTGTGTCACCCTAGTGACTTTTTAGTGAGTATTGTACTCCGAGACATACACGTTTCGTGCTTAAGCACTTTATCTAGGTCCTCCAGGACTAGAGTCCAATAAAACCCCATAAAAATAAATATGTCCCTTTTGGTCATTGCTTACCTGCTAAGAATGTGCTGATTCCAGCTCAAGGCTCCAACTACTGACATATGGCCAAGCATATTCCTCAATCTCTTCTGAGTTTCAATGTCCCACAGCTTTAAAAGAGTAATATGATATATTAGAAGTTAGGACTTCAAATACTGTCCATATTAACTGCGCCCACTCACCAACTCTTCAGTGGAGGGTGAAGTGTAGAATTGTTCTTTATTTTCCAGAAGTTAGGACTTGCATGTTCTGGGGTTTCCTTGGCATGGTGAGCAAGCTTATCATATTTTGGCCAAAATATGAACTAAAATTCCAATTTAAATGTAGCATTGGAAGTAGTTAAATATTTGCAGACTTTTATGCAGCACGATATAAGATATAAGTAAGGGTTAATAATTATTAAATGTTGGGTTTTAGTGAATTTGGATGTGAGTTGATCTTGTGTTTTTTTACTTTGTGATATTTTTGAATAGACATTTATTCAACGTGTGTGGAGCAGCTTTCCAGGGCAGCAGAAGATTTGAGTACCTTTTATTTCAACAGAGCTGATCTCTTCTGCAGTACCGGGAAGCAGCTGCCCTGCATAGACTTTAAGGTTCTTAGACATCGAACAGGGCGACAGAATTCCATATGGGTGTTAAAAAATGCTTAGAAGTTGAAAAAGAAGGTCCATTAAATCAACCTTTCTTTAAGTTCAGGGTACCCAAACCCCCCAAAAAGATGTATATGAAAGGACATTGATTATGACTACACACTTCTAACCATTTAAAACATTATTGGACACCCTCATAATGTCGAGTTGTGACCCTATGGCCATGGAACCAAAGGGCTTAATATTGAACATACCTGAACTTCTCCATCACTAGTGCCAATTGCTAAACATGTTCCAACTTTGATCCATGAAACAGATGAGATATACGTTGAAGGCGAATGTAGATTTATCGTGTGCGTTACGCTATTGTTTACTCCACTCCAAATATGTGCGGTTGATTTTAACCCAATAGCCACAAGATTTTCTAAATTCCAGTCAAGCAGATTAAGATCTATAAATATATGCATGAACATGTTACAAGGGATTTCAAGTCAATTCATTAAGGAATATATGTATGTCTGAAAGAGGAATGTGGCTAGCGCAAAAGCAATAGAATAGTGTGCTGTTAAAGAAAAATATATATCAGTCTAACATCATCAGAGAAATGTTTTATATATTAGCCATTTGTCAATGAGCAGTTCAGAAAATAAACGTGCTTAGGGCCCTGAGGTTTTGCTACGCGTGGAATTTAAAGCAGTAATTACCTGGTTCTCTAGATATCTACGATTTTATCCCCTGGACAATGCTACAGTGGAGACAATATGACCGATATATTCTGTTGGCTCCGGCAGTTAATAAAAAGCTGCAGTGTCATCAAGAGATGGTATTTTCAGAGGTGATCTGATGGCCATATGGGGGTTTTTTTGTACGCGTGTCAAAGTCTACCGCAAGATATTTCAGGAACAAAGGGGTCCCGGGAGCTAGGTATACTGCATTCAGCTCAGGGGGGCTCTCAGTATCAGCAGTATAAATTGATAGTATGAATTAACAACAGCTGAGGAGTGAAGGCATGTTTGTTGCCAACACTTAACAACTAGAAGATCATTAGAGAGTGCACCCTTGGCAATTAAAACTTAACATTTAATTAATAGATACATAAAATAGGTTCTTAACATTAGTGAATATAATTAAACTACATTAATGTACTGAGGCGGGAGAGAGTGGAGAGATGATAGATGGCCCACGGGTGTAATATAAAGTGGTGCTATGCCTAAAATAAAAACAGCAAAAGCAATTGACACCAATTGGCCTGATTGGAGAGGAGAGTAAGTTACCTGCTGTGAGAACTCAAGGCGCTTTCCTGTATAAGTGTATGTGCGTCATGTGGCATAGCATACCGATCAAACCAACCTGTATTGATGTAAGTAGACAAAACAGTTGTACCGCTAATAAATATAATATTTAAGCTAATAAATAGTTTTTATCACTGTATGTGCAACTCAATAACAGGTATTACCAGTAGAAGATCTGCTCATTGTGAGGATGGCCTTGTGCATAGTCAATTTAAAAGAACGCCCTATTTCATCGACTGGCTAATACCTCCCACCAAGGGCATGCACAAGTGTAAGAACTGTAAAGCATGTCAAATACATCCAATCCTGCTAAGTTTTTTATGTATCATGAAACTCGGAACATTTATTCAGACAACATATCAGCTGATAAACCATCAATGTAATATATTTGATCAGTTGTGATTGTGGCCTTGATAGTTGGCAAAAACATTCAGGGAATTTAAAAATGAGTACTCGAACATATAAACTCTGTCCATAATAAATTAGACACACCAGTGGCTCGCCATGTAAATATATTCATCAGGGAGACATTAAATGCCTATCATTACAGGCATTGACCACATAAAAAAACAAATACGTGGTGGTGATATAAATTTAACAGACTATTAAACGTGAGGCTGAATGGATATACAAATTAAGAACACAATAAATCCTCAAGGGTTAATGAGGGGTTTCACGTATACTCATTTATTTGCTCATCAGTGGTGTGGACAATATGTTCACTTATCCATAGCAAGTCTCACATAACAAACTATATATTTGTTATTTATTGTATGAACCCTCTATTTACTGGCAAGTAAGCAATCACAGCCTCTCACTATGGAACAACTATAGTTTTATATGCATTTCATCTAGTACGTGTTAAAATGTTTTAAACCTGTTATGATTGCATTTTGCCACATATCACAGAGCAGCTATTCAGCATCTGCCAGTTTGGCATAACTTTGTCAGCTTTTTACAAGCCTACATGCACGAGCTTTATTCCCATATGCTGGTGACCTTGTAACCTTCATTGTATCTTATTTTATTGGTCAAATTCAGTATGTACTTCTTTGCTAACCGCTGTTCTTACATGCAGTACCCTACTGATCGGTATAAGCGTTGCGCGAGCATTCTATTGGCCCGGTGGTTGCCATAGCAACCTGTGACGCCATATAAACACGCTTCCGACATCAGTGTTATCACTCGCCCTGAAGAATCTCCGTAAGGAGGAAACGCGTAGGGCGTTTTGGGGTGGTGACGTCAGCGTGAGGGAACTGAGAGAGAACGGTAGTATTGTTACAGTGTGTCTGTGTTCCGCTGCTGTCTCAATTTTAAACGCGATCGCATCAGGTTTAAGCAGCTTCTATTCACTCGGTGGTTGTTGAGTTCTTGCCTGTCTCGTACTGTGAGTCATTGTGTCAGTTTGTTCTGTGGTTGTCAGATATTTAGTTGCACATTGTTGCGCTTTTACTGACATTTAATTCAGCAAAGCTAGCGTCAGAATTGTTATACAGATCCATCTAGTCACTTGTGAATTGGATCGTGAATCATCAATTGTGCTCTGTGTGCAGTTATCTTGCAGGGGACATATACTCACAGTATTGATTATATTGGACGGCATGTCCATAGACCACAGTATTATTTGTTTACTGCTTTAATCAATTTAGCAGAGTGTTTAGATCCAGCTATTTCCTGGTTTTTATAATTAGTAGCTTTCCTGATCCTACTATCTGTGTTTAGTGTTTGTTAAATGTCATTGGGGCAGCAGAATCAATCCACGTACCACCAACCTGTTATTGAGTTGCACATACAGTGATAAAAACAAATTTATTAGTTCTATATTTATATTATTAGAGCTGTACACTGTTTGGGCTACTTACAATCAATACAACACAAACTGACTGACACACACACACACACACACACACACACTGACTGCCACACACACACTGAATGACACACACACTGACTGACACACACACACATTTTTATTAAATATATCATTCTTACAAATACAATTTCTGTGACAAAACAGTGACAAAAGACAAAGAAGTTTCACTTACTATGCGCGTGCACTCAACACACACAGCTTTTTCTTCTTTTTTCCCCCTGATATATATATGTGTGTGTGTGTGTGTGTGTGTGTGTGTGTGTGTGTGTGTGTGTGTGTGTGTGTGTGTGTGTGTGTGTGTGTGTGTGTGGTGTGTGTGCACATGACGCGGAAGCCACTTGCATGGATACCAAAGGCGCTGGACGGCCGAGGCAGTGAGCGAGCAGACCTCCATTTTGCCTTACTGAGTTGAGGAATTACCAGGGCCATAGCAATGCAAATTGTGGATGCACAAACAATGTTTATTTTTATGTTTTTAATATGTATTAAATCAGGTTACCTATGGGCTACAATACCAAACTCTGAGATGACAGCCTACCGAGGGCAGGAAAAGCCAAAGCAGTCTCCCCAGTGTTATCTCAAATTGTATAAAGGCCTGATCAAAGAAAACAATCTGGATTTGTTAAGTGGGGGTTATCAAAATAACCTACCAGGGGGACTATATAAAAACTATGTTATAATTTTTTTCTTTGCGCTACCCAGGTTGCTCTTTCTGCGACTTACTTTGGGGTTTATTGCCGGACTTTCTTCATAAAGGAGCAGTTTTTGCTAAAATGCATCCTTTGAAGACTGTGAGTGGGTCATGCGACCAAAAAAAACCACACAACCTTCAAACTCGTGCTAAGATGGCTGCTGATTTCAAAGCGGCGACCCAGCTCGCAGCTAGCCAATACGAGATGACCAGAGCCACCTGCCACCAATGAATGAACTGGGCCATTCCACTACAGCCACCCCAGGCTCTCCGAGCCTTTGATCCTGCTGGCGGACCGGGCACAATGGGCCCCCGGGCTCCCGATCCCGAATTAACCCAGAGATACAGTGCTATGGCTGCAACGCATCAAGCACCGAAGCGGACTGCTCCACGGCTCCTGGGGTCAGGCAGACCCCACTGGTCTCCACCCCCACAATCCTGGTCAACCCCAGAGGAACATTGGACTTTTTATGGTGCTCCAGGTATCATGGGGAAGAGGACTCTCCAGAGCCCCAGTTGGCCTTGATATTGGGGCTATCCCAGGATAGGTCTTGCCCCACGAGCGCTTATCTTAGAAGAGGAGGAGTGGCGGGGGCAATGGGCTGCTAAAATAATACGCCCTGATGTCCTTCCTGGGGCTATCTTGGCCAACTAGGACACTGGATTCCTTGGATAGTTACCATGACCTGATAGTTCCTTGATCCTATGTAAAAAATGTGATGATTTATTCATGTATGTGAAAAACTGTATAAAAAAGTATAAAAATGTGATTTTGAAAAAAAAATAAAGCAGTCCACCCCCATCATCTACACCCCCGACCTCCACCAGAGCCAGCCCCAAAATTCTCTGGACAGCAGCGGTCGAGAGAGAGAACAGTTGCACAAGCCTGGGCTGGTCCACAGGAATGGGGTGCTGCGGACTGGAGTGGAAGAGGGCGGCAGGGGGACAAAGCAAATGGTGTCATGGGGCAGAGATCAGCGGCTGGGCGGGGCGTTCTCCTGAAAAGACCGAGCCATTGCTGCCGCTCCAAAGCCAAGAGTGGCACCAGCCCCAGTGGGAAATCCTGTTAGGCTGTGACTGAAGAAGCCATGCGAGTGCCCGCTGGAGGATCTCCCGCTCATTGCGACTTTGAATTTTCCTCCACACAAGCACTTTAACCTATGAAAAACCATCCCCCAAGCCCTGGAATTTTTTTCGGTCCAGCAGGCGAGCCCGTGATTCCTGATTGTTACGGGACCTGAATCTGTGATTCTGATTGGTCTAGAAAGCGGTGTGTCTGACGGTTGTGCTGGAAGACAACCCAAAGAGAGAATTGGGGGGCAGAGAGAAGGAAAGGCAACCAGAAAGAGAGAAAGGGGCCCCCCTCTCCCCACCGACAGCGGGGCAACCGGGAACCCGGAAAGGAGAAGGGAGAAATGCAATTTGTTTTGGGCTACGGGACAGTAGTTTTGATGGAAGTTTTCAGCGGGACGACTTTAAAAGCGTGCCCTGATTGGCACAAAGAAAAGTTTTAAGGCGATACACCCATTGGCGAGTGGAAGCCAAGCTTTGGGTTAAGGGCATTTAATGAATGCCGCGAAGCACGCCAGCTAGTATTACCTGTAGTGCCCTGTTTTTTAGGAGATAGCTTCTATTTGATGTTTTGTCCCTTCTTCTTGCTGGGGCTCTGGATGGATTTAAAAAAGTTATTTATTGAAAACTGTTTTGTCCTGTCTGAGTGCCTTGATGTTAGCCCAGGTTAAGTTTTGGTCTACCTTGAAAATAACATGCAGTGGGAATGCCAGTGAACGAACACCCGAGTGCTTAGCTCATGGTAATTAACAGTAATTGTAAGAAAAACACGAAATAATGTTATACAACACCCCAAAACGGCATGGCTGGGTTTTAAAAAACAAACATTAAGGGAAGACTTCAGTCAAGTATTTAACGCAAGGTGATGAGCTCCAATGATTGGAGGTTTGCAAAATCCAGTGTTGCCTCCATGTCATTGGGAAAACTGATTTTTACTGATTTGATAAGTAAACGTCGTGTGTGTGGCTAAAGTTATTTGAAAACACAATTTCTGTTTTTCCTTGAATTTAATTGTTATCTGTACCACGGGTTTGCGATAGTGACATAACATATCTTACTGTATATTTGTGAGCACTTGTATCTACAATATGAACGTGATGGATATTGCACTGTTGCCAGGGTGATATTGAGCGTTGTTGAATCATGGTACTTAAGGTCACCTTATAGTTATTTAATGTACTGCAAGGTTGCTCAGCTTTGAGGGCGATATTACCTGTACGTTTTAGTGCTTTAGTCCACCAGTAGGGATGAAGACCGCAAGGGTGGGACTATAATTATGTGCTTGCAACGGCGTGTGATGCGCAAGAACAGACCTCTTCCTATAGTGAGGATGACCCATAGTGCGCGCAACACGAGCTAGCGGATTGCAGAGGCGGAGCTGTGTGACCAGATTTTTGGAAAAGGACAAGATTATTATGTCTTTTTTAAGTCAACAGCACACAATATCACTCGTGGAGCAAGCGAATCAGGACTGCGGTGACATGTCAGCGAAGGGCCTCCCCCATCGTTGCAGTTCACATAGTCGCATCGAGCGAGACGATACAGTAGGTCCGGAAATTAATTGGACGCACTGATAAAGTTTTGTTATTTCGGCTGTGTACCAAAATAAAGGCAAGTTACAGATTAAAATAATGATATGGGATTAACAAGTGGCATCTATCAGCTTTAATTTGAGGGTATTCAAATCCAATTGGAGGAAGGGTTAGGGGAATTACTCTCTTTAATATGTAGACCCCCTTGTGTTCAGACAGGGGACCAAAAAGTAATGGGACAATTGAACTCAAAAAGCTGTTTCATGCACAGGTGTGGGGCTATTCCTGTTGTTATTAATATTCATCAATTAAGAAGGTTAAAAAGGTCTGGAGTTGATTACCAGGTGTGGACTTCGCATTTGAAGCTGTTGCGGAACCCACAAAACATTTCGGTCACAAGGAAGATGATGTATAATGCCAAGTGAACACCCCGGCCAGGGGCATCTAGGCTGCAACGAAAAAAAGAAAATCCATCAGAGAGGATAGCAGGAACATTAGGGGGGCGAAGAATCAAAACAGTTTGGTAAATTCTTGAGAAAAAACAAGAACGCCCGGGTGAGTTCTGCAACACAAAAAGGCCCCTGTGTGAAGCGATCCACGGACCGACAACAGTGGAGGGATGTGTAGTCGTAGGATTCCTTTGCCAGGTAAAGAAAAAACCCTCACAAACATCCAGCCCAAGTGGAAAGAAGCACTCTCCAGGAGGGAATATCATTATCCACGTCGGTACCATGAGAGAAGACTTCACCGAGAGGCAAATACAGAGGGTTCAACACAAGATTGCAGGCATGGCAAACCATTAAAAGCCTCAAGAATGTTAGAAAGGCCCGATAGGAACTTTGCAAAACAATATTCTAAAAAAAAGCAGGCTAGTTCGGGAAACAGCATTCTTTGGAAAGTGAAACGAGATCCATCAGGGGTGGTGGTAAACCAGAATGATGGGAAGAAATACGCCCCATCAACTTCTTCATACGACGCCGCATAAGGGCCCCAGCCCCACTCAAATAGAAATTCGCTCGTTTCTCACTTTCCACTCAAGGTAACCCCCAATGCACCCGACCTCCTGCCCCCCACCGGGATCACCCTATCTACTTTTTCAATCCTCACAAACCACCCTCGCCTCGCTAAGGATACACTTCCAACCCACTTCAGGGGGCATTCCACAGCACCACTCGCCTCTGGCTTATTCGTTGCGCGACCATCTCGGCCGTACAGACCTCTCCAACTACGACGCATATCAGAAACCAACCCTGACGGACATATTTCAGCTCACTACCCTGCTAAACCATAGCATGCCCGACAACAACTCGCCAGAGTTACCCCCCCAAGCACGAACCGGCTTTGCCCGCTCCGGAGAAGCACGCGCCTTCACTACGAGGGGACCATCCACAAGACCTGACGTGAGCATATGGCTGGCTTTCCTCACCATCAGACAAACCGCTTCTCCGAACCCTCACTACCCTCACTCAAATGCCCAATAGCTTCTCACATCCCGCAAACCGCCTCCCTCCCCCTCACCCCGACCCCTACCCCTTGTCCTAGACCCCCAACAACACACATCACTCCAAGGGCAACCCATAAAGAACCCTGACCGGTCAAGAGGGGGGGGGAAGCGGAGAAAACAAGTCTATGGGAAAGGCTTGGAACGGCTCATGATTCGAAGCATACAACCTCCCATCTTAAAAAAATAGTTGGAGCAGGTGTGGGATGGTCACTATGGGCATGCATGGGTACAATGGCACTGGGTCATAGGGTTTTTTGATGGATGTGAAGAAGACAGAGGAGCAACCGGGTGAATTTGAAGTGTATAGGGATATATTGTTTGCTCAAGATCAGCCAAAAATTCGGGGCCAAAGTTGACTTGGCGGCGCTAACGCTTCACCTTGTTATAGATGGACAATGACCCATCACACAAACAGTGGAGGATATTCTTGAAAATGGCTGAGGTCAATCACCTGATCTTGCAACGCAGATCGAGCATTGCAATCACACACTTAATGTTGAAGACAGAAACTTAAGGCAGGAAAGAAGACCCACGAACAAACAAACAAAAACTGAAAGGGAACCGTGCAGTAAAGCCTGCAAAGGCCATCACAAAGGAGGAAAGGCAAAACACCGCGTTTAGTGATGTCCATGCATTCCAGACTTCAGGCGAGTCATTGCCTGACAAAGATTCTCGACAAAGTATTAAAAACATGAACATTTTATCTTTATGATTGTGGTGGAATGTTGTCCAAATTACATTTAGAGCATCTGAAATAAGGGGAATGTGTATGAACCATGGTCTGCAATTCCAAACGGTTTCATACAAATTTTGTCAACCCCTTGAAATAAAAAGCTGATAAAGTCGTGCACTTCTATTCATCTCAGTTGTTTCATTTTCAAATCCATTGTGGTGGCGTATATTATTATAGAGCCAAAATTATGAAAATTGTGTCCAGTGTCCAATTATTTCCGGACCTAAATGTATGCACTCCGTAGCATGCCCACTATAATCTCAGCCTTAGAGATGGCAAAAGTGTAAGTACAAAGCTGTAGTTTATAAATTGACGTAGCGGCAACATTGGCACACATTTGTTTTCCAAATATTGATGACAAAAAAAATATGTTTTAATGGTTGCCAATCACAGAGTTCCAATTAAGCATGCTGAAATTCACGTCACATGCTACTGTACTGGACAGTTTTCCTACTGGAAAAAAAACCCATGAATTTTCAAGTACTTCTAGGCCGCCGGATGGACATGATGAGTGTACTTGCCAACGAATGAAGTTCAGGGGTGTATGTAAGTACATTAGATCAAGGACAGCTATGCAGAACTGAATTAACAACCAGGATGATCGATGACAGGTCTGTCAGGTCTTTTAAGAAAAATCATACATCAAAAGTCACATTGTAATGTATTTCTGTATTTTTACTGTAATTACTATATTTGTATGTAACTTATGCGTGGCAACTTGACTACTTCCATTTTTGTCATTAGACAGTATCTGGCTACTGTGGATGTTACAGATGTTTAGAATACCACATTGGTGTTGAACTTTACCACAAATTGCTTGTGTTATTCTTGGATTGCAGTAGGTAATTTCCAGTGTTGTTTTTTTTTGTAACATCACACATGCTGGAAGCAGGACTGGCGTGGTGGCATAATGATGCTTTCTCAATCTCAATTAGCAATAACCTAATTAAGCAAAATTGTATTTATGATCAAGACATGAGGCACATCTTTCCTTCCCTCCTTGCGCTAATCCACAAGTGGTGATATATGGGATGATTGAAAGTATCTCATATTCCTAATTGAAGATTGAGCACATATACATTTTTTCACTGTTCAAGCTATGATTTTGGTCCAGAAACACCGCACTATGCCGACCCACGCCCCTCGCAAGTACCGTCAACCCACTCACATAAAGTACCCACACATATAAGATAGCGGTCAAGTTCCAGAAATAAAGTCAAAGAAAATTACGTTGAATTGGGATTTTGCCAAACCGTTTTATAATGAGAAGGCTTTGCCATTAAAAAGCATAATTATATGTAAATTGTAAGTATTTGGAACACAGTGTTATTATTGGAAGAATGTGAAAAGTTGTTGCAGGAATGTGCCGCACAATGGCTTATTTGGATGATGAACAATTTTATTATTGATGTTTTACTTTCTGGTGACAAACTTAGCCTTATTCAGGAGATTGTTCAGCTACTTTTATAGAACACTCTTTAAGATTGTGGAGGAAGAAAGGAGGTTGATGGAGCTAAGTAAAAAGAAAAAGGAGTTTTTAAGGCAAATCCGTAGGAGAACGCCTTGTCAATGCGTGCTTGAATCGGCGGTGACGTACGACTGCCCCCATTTTCATGTTGCAAATAGTAGGTACTGTAAGAAGGAAAAGAGGCAGGAGTTACTGGAGGGATACAGACCGGAAGAAGGGGCGAGAGGAACCTATAATAAGGGTAAAAAGAGAAAATTACAACTAAGAGCGAATCATACAAGTAGCAACGTACTTAATGCTGCCCTTACGATTACTAATAACAATTTATTCACATGCAAGTGGATAACAGGTGTAAGTATCTTTCCTTTGACAGCTGTTATATGAGTCAGAGTTTAAAAAAAACGAGTTTCAGAATGTACTAAAAGCATTAATATAGTAGGGGTTCTAATGGAATATTTCGCCAAAAGTCCTATGAGATGTTTGTGGTTCTGGAAAAGTGAAAATAGGTTTTGTTGGCATTGAATTTTTACTGTCGTCGCTAGAAGTACTAATTAGATTCAGGCATTAATGGTAGTAAAAGTGTGATAAAAACGGAGTAAGTGAAAAACACAATAAATGACAAAAGTGTTGCATAGAAAAGTTTAGGCAGAAAGTTTTTAATTTGTGGCATTTTAGACAACCACAGTTATACAAGCCAAGAAGTAGGTCATTCACTCTTTCATGAACATTAACTGGAACCTCTCTGCCCGGGCATTACGATACTTGCTACAGTGGACCACCCTCTCCCTTCACTTCTCCATATTCTTGTGTATTAGTAATTAAGCTATATCCTGGATACTCCTGGAACCTACAAAGGGGACTATAATCGCCCCATCGTACATTCGTGTCTCTGCTGCTAACACACCTACTCCTCGTTTCGAACAGACTCTGTGGGGTACTCCAAGGGCTTGTCCAGGGACTCTTCTTTTTCTCTGTACAAACTCTCTCTAGTGACCTAATCACATTCTCTGTGTTCAAATATCCTAATGCTGACGACACACAAATTTACTTTCAACCCTGACCTTACACTTGCTGTACAATACAAAGTTTCAGAAGTCACTCTGAGATATAATCGTATGGACGGCCCTCCGCCGACACAGGGAAACAACCGCTTAGACATATGCAAAAAAAAAAAGCCACGTCATATAATGGTAGATACAAAACATGGGCCCACCTCCTCATTCACCTTTACTGTGGAAAAGTTCAGAAGAGGCCTAGTAGCGCAAGACTGATGCTACGGGTCACACATAGGATCTCCTCATACCATTCTCATATTCAAATATCACAAATGCATCCTAAATCCCTAGGTGCATTTTTACAGCCGCAATAAGCCCAAATATTACAAAGCATACTCCTTGTCTCTGTTGCTCATTGCCTAAAAATCTGACACAGGCCCTCATTGATTCCGTCTCGAAACGGCTAACCTGCTGTCGGCCTTCCTGCCTCTCACCCTGTCTCCCTTAATCAATTCCTAAACACTGCTGCCAGAATCATTCTTTCCAAAATCTGTCTTAGACGTCTCACCTGCTTGAAGCTGAAGCTCTCCGGCCTTCCTATCAAATCCAACATCACACACTCAATTCTCTCACTTTAAAGCTTTACCACTCTTCGATCCTCTTTAAGTTAGCCCTAATTTCCGCTTAATCATCCCGAATCTTGCGTTCTGCTCAAAGATATTTCCTTCCTCTCTACCCCTTTACTATCAAAGACCCTCTCCGCCTTACGACCTTAAACCTTTCCAATGACTGCCCCACACCTCTGGAATTGTCATTCCTCTCAACATCGACAAGCCCCCGCCTCTAGCAACATGTAAGAACCAAAACTCAAAAACACAATGCTTGAGGAAGCATAGGGACTAGACTCTATGAGTGACAGTTTTACACCATAGTACATAAACTTTGCCCACTTGCCCCGACGCATTTACCAGAAATGCCCTCCTACTGTCTTACGTCCTTAATACAGACGATGGTCGCAATTACGATTATGAACTTTCGCACGAGCACGGACTCCATTTCCAAAATGTTACTGTCATGAAGTTGGCTATCATCAGCCCGAGCTTAGCCCGCAAGCACGCTGTGCCGCCTAGGGGTCAAGGGGGCGCCGGGAAGGGGGGCGGAAAACGGAGCCCGAGAGCAGCCGCCGTGCAGCGGCGCGCGCGGGGCCCCCGGCCGGTCTCGGCCTCCCCCCCGCCGAGCCGGGGCAGCGGCCCGGCACGCTCGGTAGCAGGAGGGCCCCGGTTCCCCCCCCCCCCCCCCGGGGGGACACGACGACGACAAGGTAGAGCCGCCGCGAAGTCCTGCTCGGGCTTTTTGACAGATTTTTTTTGCCATTTTTTTGTTTTGAGAAAAACATTTGCTGAGGCCGTTCCGGACGTGCCGTGTAAAAATGCTTAGGAAGTGAATGAAAAAGAAGGTCCATTAAATCAACCCTTTCTTAAGCAGGTACCAAACCCCCAAAAAAGATTGTATTATGAAAGGACATTGATTAGTGATACACACTTCTAAACAAGCTTTGAAAACATTATGGACACCCTGTGCATAATGTTCGAGTTGTGCCCTATGGCCATGGAACCAAAGGGCTTAATAGTGAACATACCTGAACTTCTCCTCATAGTGCCAATTGCTCAACATGTTCCAACTTGATCCAGAACATGATGAGCTATACGGAAGGCGGAATGTCAGATTATGTAGGTTGCGTTACGCTATTTGTGGGTTACTCCACTCGCAAAATATGTGCGGTGATTTTAAACCGCAAATAGCCAAAGATTTTCTAAATTCACAGTCAAGCAGATTAAAGATCATATAATATATAGCGATGAAATGTTACAGCGGATTCAAGTCAATCATTAAGGAATATATGATGTCTGAAAGAGGACATGGGGCTATGCGCAAAAGCATCGAATAGTGTGTTGTTAAAGAAAAATATATTCGTTCTAACATCATCAGAGAAAGTTTTATAATATAGCCAGATTTGTCAATGAGCAGTTCAGAAAATAAACGTGCTGAGGGCCCCTGATGTTTGCTACGACGTGGGAATTTTAAAGCAGTAATTTAGCTGTTCTCATGGATATCTACGATTTTATCCCTGGAACAATGCCTACAGGCGAACAGATATGAAGATCCGGATTATATTCTGTTGGCCCGGCATGAATAAAAAAGCTGCAGTGTCACAAGACGATGAGTATTGTCAGAGGTGATCTAGATGGCCCCATGATGGGGTTTTTTTGTACGCGTCAAGGTCTACCGGCAGAATATTTCAGGAACAAAGCGGTGCCCGGGGGAGCTAGGTATACTGCATTCAGTCAGGGGGGCGTGCTCAGTATCAGCAGAGTATAAATTGATTAGTATGAATTAAACAACAGATGTGAGGGAGGTGAAGCATGTTTGTTGCCAACACTTAACAAACTGAAGCCTGCATTTAGGAGATGCACTCCTTGGCATTAAAAAACTTAACATTAATTATAGATACATTAAATAGGGTTCTTAACATATAGTGAATATAATTAACTACATATAATTGTACTGAGGCGGGAGAGAGTGGAGAGAATGATAGATGGCCACGGTGTTTGTTAATAAAGTGTGCTATGCCTAAAATAAACAGCAAAAGCAATTGACACCAGTTGGCCTGATTGGATGAGTAGTTACCCTGCTGTTGAGAATCAAGGCGCTTTCCCTGTATAAGTGTATTGGCGTCATGTGGCTAGCATACCGATCAACCACCTGTATTGATGTAAGTAGCCCAAAACAGTGTCAGCTAATAAATATAATATTTAGCTAATAAATAGTGTTTATCACTGTATGTGCAACTCAATAACAGGTAGATCACCAGGTAGAAAGATTGCCTCATTGGGGATGGCCTTGTGAATAGGTCACTTAAACGCCCATTTCATCGACCTTGGCTAAACCTCCCAAAGGGCGATGCACAAGTGTAAGACTGTAAAGACGTCAATACATCAATCTGCTAAGTTTTTTATGTCTCATGACAAAATCTCTGCCACATTTGATATCGACACCATATCAGCTGTAAAACCATCATGTACATATATATTTGATCAGTTGTGATTGGGCTTAGAATATGTGTGGGCCAAAACTATAGGGAATTTAAAAATGAGGAGTACTCGAAACATAAAACTCTGTCCATAATAAATTAGACACACCAGTGGTCGCACATGTAAATAATATCATACAGGAGACATTAAATGCCTTAATCATTTCAGCAGATGACCACATACAAAAACAACATACGTGCCGTTTCTCCTCTGTGTCTACCCATGGTGATATAAATACAGACTATTTAAACGTGAGGCGAATGGATATACCAAATAAGGAACACTAAATCCTCAAGGGTTGTAATGGGGTTTCAAGTTAACCCATTATTGCTAACTATCAGGTGGTGTGGACAAGATGGTTCACTTATGCCAAGCACAGTCTCAGCATAACAAACTATATATGTTTGTTATTTATTGTTATGAACCTCTACTTTCTGCAAGTAAGCAATCACAGACTCTCACTATGGAACAACTCTAGTTTATATTGCATTTCCTCTAGTACGTGTTAAAATGTTTTTTAAACCTGTGTAGATGGCATTTGCCACATATGCACAGAGCAGTATTCAGATTCTGCCAGTTTGGAATAACTTGTCAGCTTTTTTACAAGCTACATGCACGAGAGCTTTATTCCCATATGCTGGTGACCTTGTAACCTTCATGGTAGGTCTTATTTATATGTCAAATTCAGTATGTATTCTTTGCTAAACGCTGTTCTTACATGCAGTGATCCCAACTGACAGGTAATAAGCGTTGCTGCGGAGCATTATAATGGCAACCGGGGTGTGCATAGCACCGGGTGTGACGCCATATTATATCACGGCTCCGACAATCAGCTGGTTAATCACTCGACCCCTGGAAGAAATCTCGGTAAAGGATTGTTGGAAACGTTTAGTTCTTTTGCCGTAGTTGGCGCGTTCCCCAGAGATTGGGTGACGTCAGCGTTGAGGGAAGACGGCAGAGCAGGACTGGTATGGTAGTATTGTGTACAGTGTGTCGTGGGTTCTTGCTGCGTCTCAATTTTGAAACGCGACGCAGGTCCAGGTTTCCGGCTCTCTATTGACTCGTGGTGAGTGGTTGAGGTTCTTGCCTTAGTCTCTGTAACTGTGGTCATTTGTGTCAGTTTTTTGTTCGTGGTTGCAGATTATTAGTTGCAATTGTTGCGCTTTTACTGACATTGATACTCAGCGCACAGCTCTAGCCGTCAGCATCTGTAATAGCTGAGATCCATGGCGAGTCACTGTGAATCGATCTCGTGAATTCATCAATTGTGCTCTGTATGTGCAGTCATCTTGCAGGGGACATTATATCTACAGTATTGATATAATTTGGCGGATGTCCAAGACGCACAGAGGTATACTTTTTGTTACTGCGGTAATCATTTAGCAGAGTTATTAGTATCACTATGTTCCTGGTTTTTATAAGTTAGTAGCTGTCCTGACTGATATAGTCTGGTTTAGTGTTGTGTAAGATTTCATTGGGCGCAGGACTCAATCCACGTACACCAACCTGTATGAGTTGCACATACAGTGTGAAAAAACACATTTATTAGCTTAAATATTATATTTATTAGCTGTACACTGTTTTGGGCTACTTACATCAATACAGGTTGGTTTGATCGGTATGCTACGCCACATGACGCACAATACACTTATACAGGGAAAGCGCCTTTGAGTTCTCACAGCAGGGTAACTTACTCTCCAATCAAGGCCAATTTGGTGTCAATTACTTTTGCTGGTTTATTTTAGGCATAGCACACTTTATTATACACCGCGGCCATCTATCATCTCTCCACTCCCTCCCGCCTCAGTACATTATATGTAGTTAATTATATTCACTATATGTTAAGAACCTATTTTAATGTATCTATTAAAGCTGCAGTTCAGTCAATATCCTGCATGTGTGGGTTTTTTTTAATAAATCAGTTCTGTACTGTGAGAAAATACTTGTAGCATTTTCTTTTTTTTTTAAAACAACTTTGGAAGACAATTTTTTATGTATTCTAATGTAACGAGCATTTTTGTTTCTATAGCAACCCTTTAGAAAGGCACAACCCCTTCCTTTAATGTAACAGGCTCTGGCACACCCCTTTGTGAGTCCTGCCCCCTCCACAGCCGTGCACGTGCATGAGCACAAATGTATCAGTCAGTGCCTGGTCACATGATCTTCCCCCAGAACTGACAGAGCAGCAGCAGAAAAGGAGTAGCTCAGAATTAATTAATTAAACCTTATTCCATTGCACGTGTGTAGTTAATGTTAAATATTAACAACTCATTTAAAATCAAATCTGTATATATAATACTGTAAACAATATGTATATTTAATTTTGTGTGTATGTGAATGTGTACAATTCAATGTGTTATTAAAATTAATAATGGCTTGTTCTTGTATAGCGCTGCTAGTTTTACATAGCACTTTACAGAGACATTTTGCAGGCACAAGGCTCTGCGGAGCTTAGGTGTGTATGTATGTGTTTGTATGATATAGATATATATGCACACGCACGCATATACATGCGCACGCGCACGCGCACACGCACACATACATGTACACACGTATACATGCGCACACGCACACATACATGCGCTCACGCACACATACATGCGCACACGCACACATACATGCGCACACGCACACATACATGCACACACACGCACACAAACATGCGCACATGCACACATAAACATGCACACATATACATGCACATGTATACTGTACATAAACATGCACACACGTACACAAACATGCGCACACGCACACATACATGCTCACACGCACACAAACATGCGCACATGCACACAAACATGCACATATACATGCACACACGTATACATAAACATGTGCACACGCACACATAAACATGCGCACACGCACACAAACATGCGCACACGCACACAAACATGCACACATAAACATGCGCACACGCACACATATACACTGTGTGTGCGCATGTTTATGTGTGTATATATTTATGGTATTGCTTGACCTGAGGAAGAGGAAAACTCTTGAAAGCTTGTCCCATGACACAAATTGTTGGTCCAAATAAAAAAAAGGTATCAATAAATACTGAAGAACTATATATATATATATATATTTTTTATATATATATATATATATATATATATATATACTGTATGTATATATGTATATGTATGTATGGATATATAGCGAAGGTCAGCAGCCGGCAGCGGAGGGAGAGAAGGATGGCATCCTGCAGCGAAGCTCAGCAGCGGCAGAGAACAGCAGCCGGCGGCGGAGGGAGCGAAGGACGGCATCCTGCAGCGAAGCTCGGCAGCGGCAGAGGACAGCAGCCGGCGGCGGAGGGAGAGAAGGACGGCATCCTGCAGCATGTGAATGGGACAGGAGCGGGACAGGAGGGCGGTAGGGAGGAGTTACGCTGTAGCAGCGGCAGACACTGGAAGTCAGAGAATACTTCTGTCAGACCGCTTGTGTGTGTGACACAACCCCCCAAAATACTCCAAAGGAAAAATAATAACATTTTATTAACATACACACACACACACACACACACACACACACACACACACACACACACA
>WSYH01003723.1:0-62749 GCA_036426205.1 Ascaphus truei
TAAGTATAAGTGTACTACAATAAATAAACTGTTATGTAAAAAAAAAATGTCCCGGTTTTTCATTTTCAAAATCTGGTCACCCTAGCTTTAAGGCATGGATGGATGTAAGCCATTGGCTACTGAGGGAACCTTTTATGTAATTCAACATATCTCCCTATCTCATCACAGGATAGCGGCGGAACACCTCAGCAGTGCCACTGACCAATAAGAGAGTACCCCCTTCTCCTAAATTCCTTCAACATTACACACTATTGTGTGCCTTATTTTAAACATACCCATTGAAGGTTAATGAGGTGTGCTTTGGCATTGTGCTTAGAAATACTCCACATCAAATCCTGCTTCTTAGATGGACGATCTATTTTCTTGGCAAAGCTATTTCGTATCCCTCTTATCAGTTTTTTTCATGGGAAAAGTAACAAGGGAGAAAAAGATTGAAAATAAAAGGTGGTAGCATGACTGGGCACACCAATACCATATAAACAATGTATATTTTGAGCCTCACAAGGTTCTTTTGTAGGTAGTGCACTTGTTCACAAAGACAGACATTTTATAGATATTTTAGGATTTCCTGCTTTAAAACCGTATGTTTGTGAAAAGTAACAGATTTTTTATTTTATTTCTTCAGATACCCACTTGGCTTAAAGATTCTGATCCAGCATTGGTTGTTCGTTTTGTATCTCCGTTTGGTGACCCCACGAGCGTAAGGCGCCTAATGACAGGCCTATGCCAGCAATTAGCATATATTTACCAGAAAAACATTCCCGCCCATCTAGAAGACATTGGGCAGTTAAGAGAATTCTTTGTGGCCATTCTATCTGCATCATCCAAGCAAAGCTCACTCATCCTTATACTAGATGCTATCGATCATGTTGCATATGATGGCAATGTCAAGACTTTGTGGTGGTTGCCCGTCACTGTTCCACAGTTTACAAAGATTATTGTATCTGTGACTCGGGAAACATCTGTGGCTTGTGACTTTGTAAATTATTTGCGCCAAGACCAAGCCTTATTTTTTTAAGTTAAACCACTGAGGAGACAATGTAACGAAAACCTGAAGTTGAGCCTCCTGGCAGCCAAGAGAAAAATCACTTCGGGACAGCAGGTGTACATGAATACGTCCTTGGAGCGCAACACTTCCCCTTTGCAGAGTCTTCTGCACTTCAAGGAAGTGATAAGTGATGGGATGGAAGTCTCATCAAGACATTGATGATACATCTCTTGCAGAAAACATAGAAGAAAACATTGAAAGGGTATTCCACAAACTAGAGATAAAATATGGGAACAGGATTCTCTCTAGAGCCTTAAGTTACATAACATTGTCAAGATCTGGGATTGGAGAAGCTGAACTTGACATATTGTCAGCCGACGACATCGCTCTGGCTCAGCTCTATCCATCACATGAGACTGTACGCATCTTGAGAGTACCAGACTGGTTAGTTGTCAGCATTCTACTTGACCTAAAGGGCTTCCTTTTTCAGAGAATTGTTAAAGGCTGCAGACAAACAGGTGTTTCCAGCTTGTAGTACGTAACATGTACCTCCGCAACAAAGACGTCGTTCATGAGCTGCATACAAATATGTGTCATTATTTCAGTGGACGTTGGGCATATGGAAGATCCAAACCACTGACTATTAAACAAATGCACAACCCATTACACGAAGAACTGCTGTCAAATGTACACACAGCAGACCACAATGTGGAGCAGAGGACAGAGTGTTTGCTTATCTCATTGACTGTTTTGGATGTCTGATATCTTTATGTGAACTCTGTCCTGCCTACAGTGTATGACTAATAGCTTTTTGCAGTGGTGTGTGGTCAGACTTGTTACAGGGGAGGGAAGGCTTAGGGAAGTACCTCTGGGACCCTTTGGGACCAGGGGGAATGGGCCAGATGAAGAGGTAGTCCCTCGAAACGTCGCCCCCCTAGTTTGCTTTCTTTTCTCCATATTGTGTTTTTCCTTATGTTTCATGTGTTTTTTCCCCCTTCTCCTTCTTTCCCCTCCACACCTCATGTTGAGACATCTCCCATGGTGACACTTTATCTTTGACTCATACATTTGTCATTATTGCTAGGATTCCGGTTTATTGTTAGTGTCATTAAATTTGTTCACCTTAATTACATTTGTATTCTTCAGTATTTTTAGCTGTTAGACAGAGAGTGCTGGTACTTCCATAGGTGTGTTAGTACTGGAGAGGGGAATAAGGGTCCCCTTTTGTTCAGTGCACCCTGCAACCTTTCACATTTATCCGAGTCAGTGTGCTGCCTATTGCCCCCCTTTCTGTTACACCTGCATTGGCTGTCACACAAATGTGAATAGTATGTACTAAAAAAAAGGTCTGTGTGCCAAAAAAAGGAGAAAGTGCATCAAAATCCTCCGCCAAGTTGAACTTGGCATAAACCCTAAAAAGACAAAAAATTACGCAACAATGATGTTTCTTTTTATAGGTTAACCAAATCTATTCTTTTTACAGTATAGCTATTATAAATAGTATTACACTAAAAATTTATATTTATTTATACTAGCTATAAATAAAAAATACAATTTAAATTAAATCAGAATTCTGTGTATCAATCAGGTATTCAACATGATGCAATGCATCAAAAATTATTTCACACCACAAATGATGTTATATGAATGAAGCATACCTACATAATGACACATGACAATGACACATACAAATGATGTTATATGAATGAAGCATACCTACAATGCACATTTTTGGAATGTTTGTATGACCTTTCAGCACTGCCATTTTTGATACAACGCAAATTAGAAAAAATATATTCGCACATCAGCCCCTATGTGTTCATTAAGAGTTTGCACAGGCAAAGCCCTTCTGTGTTTCCTCTGATAAGGACTGGGTGGGATAAGATTAGAGTATACGCTTGCCTGACAAACACATTTAGAGACCCAGAAGAAAGTGTTTGTAAAACATTTCCAAAAAAAAAAAAAGTAGCCACTTATTTTCTTCAAGCATGGTTATATTTGTGTAAGGAAGACAACTAGGGAAAAGATTCACTCAGCACTATTGCAGGGAATTGCACCCCAATCCGGCGCCATTGAAATCATGTTTAACATTTTAAGAACATTACTTTGGGTCAGCTGCCAGCAATTGCACTTTGAAGTGCGACTTTGCACGGAAATTATTTCCTGTCTTGATTAAAACTGTCATCAGTTACGTACTAATGATATCCTAGAGAAGATGTAAAACGCGACCAGACAAAAGCAAATAATGCTTCAATTCTTATTTTCATACAAATACAGGACAAGGCAGTTATTAACGTTTCGAAGCAGCAGCTCCTTCATCAGAAGTGAAATCCTGTGTGGTCCGAAAGCTTGTAACTTATCCACTATCTATTGGTACAATATAGTACTTCTCCCTCCTTTGTTACTTTACTACTTAGAAGTAAGACCACCCTTCATAGTCTAAGGAGTTAAAAAGTTACAAAACTTGGAATTAATATGTTTTAGGCTCATGATTTACATGGTGCAAGTATATTAATCCATGTACTTTCATAACTGGATGCAGCATTTGTGTTTTATTGTGTCAGGCGTGTGTATTTTCCATATAAATCTGATTTGGATTTTGTTTGCAGTATGAGAAATACAGATATCATCTACTTATCGTGCCATGCGTTCCAGCCAATTACAATGTCGCATCCCCTGGAGCTTTGAAGTAAAAAAACATTATTGTTCTGTCCTTATTGCGATTATTTGCATATTTACTTTCAATTGCCATCTTATTTTAAGAAACACAAGTTGAGTATTCACAATATTGTTTTCTCTAATGACAAACAAACCTTGTGTTCTTTTCACATCATTTAATATTTTTCTCCTGTTCTATAGTGTATGCATCTTCATTAGTCTCTGCTGGTACAACTCTGCCCCTGGTGGTGAGTTGTGCGACCCCCTAGAGCAGTCATCGACTGAGCCACTGATTGAGCCACCTGTGCTGAAGCAGGGATATCCTTAAAACCTGACCTGTTGGTGGCCCTTGGGGAGTGAAGTTGACCACTCCGGCCCTAGAGTTTTGGAGACCTGCTTAGTGCTTCTCATCATGTGGATTAATTTGACTGTACAAAAACCCTGTATGTTTCCTGCCAGGAGGGCAATGTATAAAATGTTACAAATTGACAATATCTAGCCCTTCTGCTCCTATAATCTCATGTGACATTTAGACATGCCAACCGATTTTCTGTGAGCCTTACTGATTTTGAGTCAGTCTCACTGGTTTTTAGCACCAGCATCTAACATACTGTACACCCACACACACAAAGTCATATATAAGCAAATATGTGCCTATGCATACATACATACATACGCATACACACACAGACATACATACAAACAAACACAGACATACATACGTAGTCACACACAGATGCAGAGGTACATAGGCAAAGACACACATACAGAAATACATATATAGGCACACACACGGCTGCCAAGAGGGGGACGCAGGGACATCTGTCCCAGGTCTGGATGTGGAGGGAGGATGCACGGTAGTCTAAAACGGTACATTAGACCCTTCTGGAATTTGGCTTTCAGATCAGAATCAGTCTTTGAATGAGCCTCTGATTGAGCCACAAGTGCTGGAGCAGGGATATCATGAAAATCTGACCTGCTGAGGGGGCTGGAGTTGAGCACCCCGGGGCTGGAGTTGAGCACCCCTGTGCTGGAACGTGAGAATGTGGAACGAGTGATGTAGTGTAACTGTGTTTTGCAAAAGCTATAAGTATTCTGCCCTGAATGCGATTCCCTTTGTCTTCACCAGGGAAGAGACCTCTGATTGTTTTGTTCTTCGGGCACAGGATAAAACGAGCTATTTAGTCGTATTGATGTTGTGCTCATAATAAAAGATTACTACTCCGATAAAACACCTACGTGTCAGCCTCAGCTTTTTACAGAGTACTTTTGTAGCCCTCTCATTTAATAATTTGTTTCTGGTTTATATAATCCTGCTCACTGAACCTTCCAGAATCAGCAACTTTATTTAAATCAATGAATAATAATAAGTTTATGAAATGGGGAACAGGACTCACATTGGGCGCCTGCAGGCTGTCCCCTCACAATCTCCGCGGATCCAAATAGTCTAAAATAGTGTGAGGTTGGTTATACCAACCTCACACTGATGAGTCCCACAAGGTCGAAACTGTCGGCCTGTGAGTGGGTTTATTGGCTTTGCATCTCATCCCAGGTTATGTTTAAAAGCTGTATTTAAAGCAGCATGCATTGGCTTAAGGGTTTTCCATGTAATGTGGGCTTGAGACAAAAGGTGGCACTGTGTGCTCATTTGCATGCAATTTCCCAGAATCCCTTGCTGCAGTGGAAGCACTGTATGCTAGGTGATAATGGCGAAAAGCAGGGTTGCAGACCTGTCTAAGACATGGGAATGTGCTCACAAGTAATATTTTTATATACTATATGCAATACGGTGGAGGGTTTTTAGTCACCTTTTCACCCACCATAACCTTAATAATACACACACCAAAATTAATAGACGGTACCACGTTCTGTGGGTAACGAAATGTATGTGTGTGTATGTGTGTGTGTGTGTGTGTGTGTGTGTGTGTGTGTGTGGTGGTGTGGGTGTGCTTGTATATATATATATATATGTAACGGGTATTCCACCCCACCCAATCTCATATATAGTGTAGGTGAGTAGAACATGCAGTGTTACCGGTGTGGTGCGTATACCTGCAGGCTCACAGGAGGTCTGAGCCTCCGCTAATGAGAGCCTGGGGTGGATCCTCTGGAACGTTCTCGGTTTCAGCGCCTCCACCTATGTAGGATTCTATGGGAATGTAGAATGACCCTAACATAGGAACCCACTCAGAAACCACATACACAGTATTATGGATAACAGGTTTACTGAATGAACAATGACAACACCTTACTTCAAAACCCTATATCAATAACAGTGCATCAATACAACTGCGTACCATCCCCCCACCCACATGTCCATCATCACATTCCCCTCAGTCTCTTGAGTGTCCACAGCAATAAAGACCAGTGTGAGTGTGAGGGATAGCGCTTCCCTGTGTTGGGGCCCGGTGGTGCACTTAATATATACTACCTTCCTGACCAGTCCTGGTCAGGAAAATCCTTGGAGCTCTGCAACACTGCACAGTGATCCCACGGCGTGCTGCACTGCTCTCTGCAGGAGTGGGTGCACCTCTGCATCCACAGGAAAGGAATCTCCAGCCGGAGTGCTTCTTTAACACAGTCTCTGAACACGCTGTCAGACAGCAACCCTCTTGCAGCTCTAACTATGGTGAAGGATTCCCTGTCCTAAGGCCAACCCTATACCATACAGCTTCCTCTGGTGTCATAGGGGACTAACTGGGCCCTGGGGTGTACCTCTACCCTAGTCCCTGCACGCAGAAGAACTCTCTCTGTAACTTCTGTCTGATCCCAGACTCTGGCAGCTCACCACGTGCAACTGGCACTGGTGATATAACACACACTTACTAACTAGAAAGCAACCCCCCTTATTCCTATGAGGGGCCTCTCACTGACATATAACTAATGGGGCAGCTACACGTTGCAACCTACTAGATGCGCACAGCAAACTTGCTGCACGCTAACACTATGCCTTCTTGTCAGGCCTCACAGCACTGACCGCTGTGACCGGACAATAAGGCACCTCACGACACTTCGGGCAGCGTCCCTAATCTAGGGCCGTCCCTGGTCAATTACCCACTAACCTGGTGGGGAGTTGGGGCCTACCTGGGATGTGGGTACCTATCTGGGTGCAGGAGCTGCTCTCACTCCCCGCACCCTTGCTTCCCTCACAGCTCCCCAGCTCCAACTGACGTGACTCATGCAAAAGCCCGGGAAATGTATCTCTTTCCTCCAGGGCAGTCCTACAGCCCTATTGGCTCCTATCAAGCACCTGGTGCCTGCCTCGCTATGCCTCATGGGAATTGTAGTCCCGAGGCCCTTACTATAACATTGGGGCCGCGTGCGGTCCTCCCCTCTGCCTACACTAACTCCTAATGGCCGCCTCAAGCTCTCCCTATGCTTCCCTACTCTCGCGCGACCTCCTAAAAGCTGCCTTAGCTCCCTACCCCTATCTGCGCATGCGCGACCTATCTGGGGCTCTCCTGCCCTCGCGCGATCACTGCGCATGCGCGACTTGAAGCGCAATGGCGGCGCCCTGCTCTGCGGCCGCCGGGACCTTAGAGACGCGATCGCGGCCTTAGCAACGGCCCGATCGCGTCCCCGTCAACCGGCCGCAGGCAGGAGAAGCCGCGCTGCTCCCTGCTCCAGCCCCCACCCTTGGAAGCAGCCGTCGGGTTGTTCAGTACCCGCGATCGAGCTGCGCCAGGGGAGGGGGGTCTCCAGGAGCGGCTGGGTTACACTTATATATAGCAACTGTAAATATTACTGTATGTTCATTTGCATGTCTTAGACAGGTCTGCAACCCTGTCTTTCCCCATTATCGCCCAACACTCAGTGCCACCTTTTGTCTCAAGCTCGAATTACACAAGCAAATCCTCAAGCCAATGCATACTGTTTTAAACACAGCTTTTAGACAGAGGCTGGGATGAGATGCAAAGCCAATAAACCCACTCACAAACATGTTTCAACCTTGATGGGTATCATCAGTGTGAGGCTGGTCTTAATGGCTAGCAGGTTTGAGACTAGACTAGGTAATCACCACTATTATTAAGGTTATGGTGGGTAAAAAAAGTGACAAAAACCCTCCATATATATATATATATACAGAAATTCAAGTGTTTTATATTAGTAAACTAATATTAATGTATACAATAAATTCAATGTGTTCCTGTAACTGTATAGGAGCTGCTCACTTTCTTATGAGCTGAATGTCACATTGGCAGAAGAGCTGCAGTCTGCACTGTTACCCTGGCAACCAATCAGCACTGTGGAAAAAAACTACATTTCCCGTGAGCCACGGGGGACCCAACACGCCTCACCTCGGGCAGATGCCTTCCTGCTCCCAGTGACGCTATATAGCCACTTCCGCCGGATGATCCCTCCCTTTCCCTTTTGCAGCGCGGCGCAAGATGGCGGTGCAGATCTCCAAGAAGAGGAAGGTAGGGCGAAAGAAAGCGGCGGGGATTGTGGCTGCTGGGGATGGGGCAGCAAATATCCGCGGGGCTGGGGTTTGGCGGGTGCTAGGTTCCCGGGCAGCCCGTTACGGGACGTTAATCGTTGGTTTTGGCGGCGGATGGACGTGGATTGAGCTGGGCCTGCGCCGCCGGCTGTGAGACGGCCGTTGAGCGCCCGGTGTGTGAAGCCGGCACTTCCCGGTGTTAGGGGCTGGTGCCCGGGCAGGAGGTGCAGGGTTATCATGCGGGCATGGGACAGGCTCACATCCAGCCGGGGACACCTCGCAGTCACCACAAAGCTCCTTAAGCCCCGAAGGTGCACTACTCCCCCTCCTGCACTGGGCTTTTATAAGCGGGGAGCGCTCCGCCAGTGGCTGCAGTGAGCATGATTGCGGGACACTTTGGGTGGGGGGTGCTGGAGATACAAAATCGGTAATATACGTGCATTGTAGTTAGTGTGTAGCTGTATGTGGATACCACAGGTTACTTCTGTGTGACCGTTTGTA
This sequence comes from Ascaphus truei, assembly GCA_036426205.1. NCBI lineage: Eukaryota > Metazoa > Chordata > Amphibia > Anura > Ascaphidae > Ascaphus > Ascaphus truei. The sequence goes on from WSYH01003723.1 coordinate 8,586, forward strand.
GCCTGTAAATATCACTGTGTGGTGCTGTGAGTTGACACTGCAGACACTAGGTTACACTAGTAGTACGGACATTAGCATTAACTGTATGTATATGTGTGTATCTATAATATTATATGTAGTCACTGCAGACATTTGGTTATCTGGGGCTGGCAGGGCACCTTATTATAAACATTGAATGATTCACGTGCTGGGGTGTATTTAAGCAATGGGTGCACTGGGTTGGATTCCCTAGGAGTTGCACACAGTGTGTTTTTGTTGCTTTGCAGGCCTTTGTTTGCACCCATTCTTAATATAAAAAAATAAGTACTAAATATTGTTTTACGAGTGTTTGTATTTGCAGTGGGGTACATAAAATAAATAGTATTGGCCCTGCAGGCTTTAGGTTACCCACCGGATGTGAGCAGTAACGTGTGTAGCTCTGGATGTTTTGCATGTAGTGGTTACTCTGAGCTTGGCCTATTTGCCACCAGATTGGGATTTTCATCATGAATTGAATGCAGTATCAGCTGATATCCTGTCGGCTTTGCTTATCCATCACCTGGTCTGTTAAAAATAGGTGAAACTACCCTGGTAATTTTTGATGAGAACCAAAAGTGTCTTTATTTACAGCTCTCACAGTAACGAGAAACAGCATTACTTTTAATTAGCTTTTCCCTTGCTCCCTCTTACAGACGTATATAAATGTATTTGTAGAACTTGTCATGTTTAGTTACAAAAGACTTGTCACCAGTATATATTTTTTGGAGGGGGCTCTGATACCCCGTGTGACTAATGTACAGTTCAAGCTACCACATTTGCATGCTCCCTAAGCAATAACTTGGATCTTAAAATAAGTTTTTGAGTCCAAGTTCCTTACATAATAATGCATATTTATTTAATGTATAAATCCTATCTTCACAGTTTGTCGCTGATGGCATCTTCAAAGCTGAGCTGAATGAGTTCCTGACCCGTGAGCTGGCTGAAGATGGCTACTCCGGCGTGGAGGTCAGAGTCACCCCAACCAGGACTGAAATCATCATTCTGGCCACCAGGTAACACCCTTTCTTAATATTTATACCTGTCCATGAATGTTTCCAACGTGTGCTATTTAACATTAGTATAGCGCAAGCAACAGTGTTATCGCTGGATTAACCTTGAATATAACATGGGAATGTCTAAACAAGTTGATTTATTCCTCAATATGTATGTTTTATGGTGGCGAACTGGGATTTAATTTTCTCAATATGTTGTACATTCTTGGTTTGCATTAATCCTTCCTACCCTTCAGTGATGATACGATGACGAGTCAGAAAGGACACGCTGTGTAGTGTTTTCCTGTTCAGTGTCACGTTCTGTGTTGCTGAATATGGTTACTCTGCAACAGTTGTGTCCTACTTATTGGTTGATTTTGAGGCATTTGTCTGAGAAGGGTAGGATAACCCACTTTTAATATGAATAACATGTCGGTTATATTTTGTGTTCAGTTGGCATCAATTACTTATCTTGCGTTTTTAAGTCAGTGTCCCTTTAAAGTACTGTAGTGTTCTTGATGAATAGGCCTGGGTAAAAGGTATGCCCCAAACATGGACTTCCACTCCTTTGTAAACATTTGTTCTCTCCAACTTCCACACTCCCCTCCTATCCACATTTCTTCATCTTCCCTCCACCTATGTCTATGCCCATACACTGCACCATTATTTATACACCTTTCCCAAAAATTTCTTTACCCCTCAATAAAAAGCACCCCACAAATCCTCTATTCACACCCTCTTTCTACTCTTTCCAGCTGCTGGGGATATCGCTCCTAATCCTGAACCCAGACATAAACACACCTGCTCTCACCCACGCCTCCCTGCCATCTCTTCCCATGCAAATGGTGTTAACCTCCTGATTTAATACTGACTAACTTTAAAACGTGCCCCACAAATCAAGCATACCAATAGCCTGTGCTCATGGCTACTGTTCTACACCCACAGTCAATCCTATCACCAATTGTGGCCAAGCACTGCCATCTGCAGCACTTATTCCCTCACCTGCTGTCTCTAAGTTCCCCATCCTACCTAGACTGTAAGCTCTTTGTTGCAGGGATTTCCTTTCCTATTGTCTGATCTTGCTGTGCTTATTGTATTATTATAATTCCCTGTACTGTGTTCTTTGTGAAGCACTGGGTACTCTTTTGGCGCTATATAAATAAAGACATACAATTACATCTTCAAGAACACAAGGTGCTGCATTCTGCAGGATATATATATATATTTTTTTTTAATTGTGGATTTTATTAAAATTGTTTGTGGCAATCCAGTTGCATGACACAGTAGATTTTCTACTTCATAGATACAGTTTTAATTAAAACATTAATCTTAAACGTGACGGTTTAAAATGGATGCAACAGAAGCTGTACAGTTGGGAGATAGTACAAAGGAAGGGATGCATTTTTTATATTGCTTAATACATACCGTACAAAGGACAGAAAACACCCAATCTGATATACAGTGAAATACTTTTATATTCTCTTTAATAAGGGTCATTTAGTTAAACCCTTTGGCCAAAGCGTTATAATCCTGCAGTCACGGCATGACCAGTACGCAGGTCCTAACACTACCTGTGAACATTGTCATTTACCTCTGCTGGAGGGAGAATGGCCTCAGTGGACCTGTCCTGCACAGGAACATGGACAAAACTGCTACTTAATTGGGGAGGGGTGAGCTTAAACCCTGGGAGCAGGGCCCACTAACCTCCAAACAACTGATACCAGTTGAAAATCAAATTAATAGTACTTGTGATATAACTTGGACAACCTGTTTTTTTTTTTCATTTTTGGTTATAATTTTTCATTAAACCTTTCAATGCTGGCTGTTGGTTAATTTGTCCTTTAAGTAACACAAGTTTAATCTTTCTACAAGGACCCAAAATGTCCTGGGTGAGAAGGGCCGTCGTATCCGTGAGCTGACTGCAGTCGTTCAAAAGAGGTTTGGATTCCCGGAGGGCAGTGTTGAGGTGAGTTTCTTAGGATTTTTTTTTTTAGTCCATAACCTTATTATAGAATGGGGTTGATGGGACCAGTGACTTACAGTTGGTTTCGTTAAGCCTAGCTTCAGCACTGCTGATTTAATTTACTTTAATATCTTCGTTTAATTTCTTCTGTGATGATTTGATGACGAGTCCAACTTCATTCTTTCATGCCCCGGAAAGCTGAAGGAGCTGCGTTCTGCACGCTGCTTTTGCTATTGGGTCCTGTTAAGAATGACGCATGAAGACCAAGTTTCGAGGCATTTGTCTGAGAAGAAATAATTTCCTTATAGAAAAAACTGAATTGTTGGATACTGTGAAAAATGTTCAATACGAATTGATTGTACATTTACAGTATTTGGGTGTCTTATGGTTAGAAGTTGCCTTGTATTACATTTGTCAGTTAGTGCTATTTCCTTGGCTCTTTTCATCCTGTGTAGGCTGCGCTGTAGCTCAGATTCTAACCTGCATCTCCCTTTCAGCTGTATGCTGAGAAGGTGGCCACAAGGGGCCTGTGCGCTATTGCCCAAGCGGAGTCCCTGCGTTACAAACTCCTGGGAGGCCTGGCAGTGCGAAGGTGAGTGAGCTCTGAATACTTGTCCAAGGCCAAATAATGGCATGCATGAACACAATGTTTTCAGTGTTTTATATATGACGACTACAGTTTACCAGTATAAAATATGAGCTTTGACATGTGGGAAATACACGTTGCTCTGCCATGCTTTCTAGACACTCTGGTCTATTAAACCACGGTACTGTCTTGAGTTTTAAGCGTCAGACATAGACCATGTATCAATGTGTATATATAATACATATTCAAGGGATCTCGTTAATGAAGCCAGTTTATAGTAACTCTTGTGGTTTGATTTACACATTGCAGAGTGGCGCCATGGGTTGCAAGGTTCTTTCTTCTGTGATGATTTGATGACGAGTCTAACTTCATTCTTTCATGCCCCGGAAAGCTGAAGGAGCTGCGTTCTGCACGCTGCTTTTGCTATTGGGTCCTGTTAAGAATGTTGCGTGATGACCAAGTTTCGAGGCATTTGTCTGAGAAGAAATATTTCCTTACCGAACAGTTTACAAATTGCTGGATCTGCTAGGAGGAAATTCTGCACCAGAATGATGTCCGTGTAGACGCACATAGTTTATTGCAACACTTTTGTTTCCATTTAAGTTGATCGTTAAAAATTTACAAAATCCTTCTGACTGTTTTTGATACATTCTTACTTACAAGATTCGCTAAAGATGTTGACCCCAGACATTCTGGCTCTGGGGCACCCCCATTTATTCTTCTCACCATGTCAGGAACAAAACATAAAATTGCTCCGATCAAGTCTGGAACTCCCTGAGCTGTGTCAGTCCTGATCTGCAGCTGCCATTCTTGAAATGGAGCCAAGCTTTGTCTTTTTAATAAACTTCAGTATTTGTTGTTTGCTCATGGTCCTCTGCTAATCTTATTCCTCTTAGAGCTTGCTATGGTGTCCTCCGTTTCATCATGGAGAGTGGAGCCAAAGGTTGCGAGGTAGTAGTGTCTGGAAAACTGCGAGGCCAGAGAGCCAAGTCCATGAAGTTTGTGGATGGCTTGATGATCCACAGTGGAGACCCCGTGAATTACTATGTGGATACAGCTGTGCGTCACGTGCTCCTCAGGCAGGGTAAGGAAATGCTGGGGTTGTAACATATGTTGCATGTTTTGGGTTTTGTTTGTCCTCTTGTATCTGTCCCCTGCCAGGAGAATTTCTTTAGTGGGAAAATAACATCCATTGAGGGGGTGCAGCTGACACTTCGCGGGCCGAAAGTTTGCATGTAGAAATAGTTCAATAAACATATTTTTAGCCAATAACGTTATTTTTGTACTTGGCATTTTCTCGCCAACACCACTCATGCTGTCTAAAATGACAACAGTAACATCTTATTGTTGCCAGCACTATCATTTCTCCCAATCTTGCGTTTCTTATTGTATTTTTGTCAGTTTGAAACGCTTGCAATAATAAAATCCTTATGCAAGTCAGTTGGGGGCTTTGTAGCTTTTACACATTCTTAGGCCTCGGGCATGGTGCTTCGGGCAGCGCTGATCCGCGCTCCTGCTCTGCCTCGCCTGTTCAAACTGGAGCCTTTTTGTGTCCTGGCAGGCGAGGCAGTGAGCGTGCTTTGGGGGCGGGAGACGGGGCTAGTCCCTCGCTCCCATTGGATGTGAGCGGTTACGTGACCGCTCCCCTGAGCGGCCATTTTAAAATTTGCCTGTCTCAAAATATCTGAGCCTCCGCACGCATGCGCAAGCGGCTGCTTAAGCCGCGCTGATGACAGATGCAGGGGGTAAGTGCATCTGCTCAGCACGGCCTACTGTACTATGTCCCAGGCCTTAATGTGCATTAATCCTTCCTACCCTTCAGTGATGATACGATGACGAGTCAGAAAGGACACGCTGTGTAGTGGTTTCCTGTTCAGTGCCACGTTCTGTGTTGCTGAATATAGTTACTCTGCAACAGTCGTGTCCTACTTATTGGTTGATTTTGAGGCATTTGTCTGAGAAGGGTAGGATAACCCACTTTAAATATGAATAACCTGTCCGTTTTCATTATTTTGTGTCCAAATTGCATCTGTTTCTTGCGTTTTTAATAAGCCAGTGTCCCTTTGATGTAGTGTACTTGATTGACCTGGGTCAATGGTTTGCTCCAAACATGGACTTTCGCTTCCATCTAAGCTCCAAAATTGCTATTTATTCTGCAACAAAAGTGTTGAAATAACAATCCCAAAATCATCAGTGTTTGGCAATAAAGGTTTTAGAAAATTTAAGGCTTGCAAAAAACAATGACCTTAATTTCTGTTCCTCATGACCTGGTGTCTTTTTAACTTTTGGCTGCATGGACGCCATAAGATCTGATAACATCCAGGCCAGAAGTTTTTACTATCTGGTTTCTTCTGAGTGTAGCAGTCTCGTTAAGTTTAAAGTATGAAATGTCTTTTCTGCCACAGGTGTGTTGGGTATCAAGGTCAAGATCATGTTGCCATGGGACCCAAGTGGTAAGATCGGACCCAAGAAGCCCCTGCCTGACCACGTCAGCATTGTTGAGCCGAAAGAGGAGATCCTGCCAACCACTCCTATCTCTGAGCAGAAAGGAACTAAACCAGAGCAGCCAGCACAGCCGCCCGTCATGCCCCAGCCCGTTCCCACCGCGTAATGGGTATGTGTCCTTCACCTGTTTCTATGGCTCCACAGTACCTCTGCACATTAAGGCACGAGAGTTCAAATGTTACTTATGTTTTGTATAAAGATTATGGTTGTGCAGTCTTACCAGAAACTGCAGCAGGAAGTCACAAAGTGAAATAAGTAGTTATCCTCTTCAGTGATGACACGATGACGAGTCTGACAGGGTCAATTCTTCTCCAGTGGTCTGTGTCCACATCACGTTCTGTGCTGTAGATATAAGGCCATTGAGTTAGGATAATCCTTTAATTGATGACCTTGAGGCATTTGTCTGAGAAGGGTGGTAGTTTGTGGTCTATGCAAATTGAGTTTTCCCCCCATGTGATCGTGTTATGTGCAGCTAGTAAAATCTTGTAGTGCTGATTTGACTAGGTTAAATCCATGAGATGGTTGGAGAGAATTCCCTTTGTAAACTTCTCTTCTGCTTCGTGTTAATATTACAGAAGTATAGATTTTATTCACACTTTCACTCTTGCTGATCGGTACTATCTTACTTTTTTTTTAGGATGCTGAAAACCAGGACATAAAGATTTTGGATACAATCTCAGAAAATCAATAATAAAAAAAAGTTAAAAAAAATAATCCCTTTTCCTGTGTTGTGTACAACAGTCATCATTAACCTCTTCAGTGCCCTACAGACGTACAGTGTCATAAGGTGGCACCATGGGGTCCTTATAACATACTCTGTATTTCTTGGTGGTTTGTAAGAGGGCATTGGCAATCTGAGCACTGACGGCAAACTGAGCGGAAGCAGGAAGCGTTTCTTTGCTGGTGCCATAGGGTCTGGGTAGACAGGTTGCATGACCCCTCTGGCACTGAGAGGGTTAATGCATTTGGAGTGTAAAGTCGATACCATTTAATTTTTGCCTATTTTGAAGTTATAAATTGATTCTCTTTATTTTATTTTTTTTAAAGAACTGCACAAACTAGATGGCCACCTGTATTCATGACACTTAATCTCTCCTGTGAACAACGCAACACTCAGCGCCTGGGTAATAAATACAATGTGTATCGCTGAGTTTTTAAAATCCATGTCCACCACCTTAGTATGACTGGCAGAAAGATTGCACAGAAATATCTCCTCTTAGTTGGGACAAATGCATTCAGATAATCTACTGGTTTTTAGAGCACTTGGTTAACCATTAGTGAGATGTTCAAATTTCCCATTATGAGATGAAAATGGACAATACCCAAATACTATGGGGGGAAGATCTATACATTTGCAACCATTTTACCTTTATCCTTTTCATCATATCCTGCTACTTCATTGGATAGTTGACTAGCAGGAAGCTGTCTTCTACCTATCTTGGGAGAGTACAAAGGTCAAGTTATAAACGAATTGAAAGTTTTAATTCTGACGAGTCGGCTTCTAAAATGTGACCACCGTTGTAAGTTTGCCGGAGACCTTTTAACTTTGCCAAATTCACTGCGACCTTAAGCAGTAAAGCAATATAAATAGTCTGAATGCTGAATTGTGAATAAGTAATTATTGAGCCAGCATGTTCAGTAACTCAACCCATACCCTGTGCTCTATTAACACATTGGTAATCCCTAGTCTAGTAAACTTTGTATGTCTTTATTTATATAGCGCCATTAATGTACATAGCGCTTTTCAGCAGTAAAACACGTGACAATCATAAATAACACAAAGGGGAGAAGTGCTTCAGACAAAGTACCATTTAGGAAAGGGAGTCCCTGCTCCAAAGAGCTTACAATATAATTGGTTGGTAGGAAGAACGTACAGAGATAGGAGGGCTTTCTGGCAAGTGTATCTGCAAGGGGCCAAGGTGTTGATTATCAGCCATTCATTAAGCAGGTGGGTCTTGAAGGTGGATAGAGAGGGTGCAAGTCTGATATTGAGGAACCACTAAATTTTAATTCTATGCTTGTCATTTAAAGACCAACTGGTTTCAGTATGCATATTTAATGGGATATGGGGGCAATATTTTCTAAATTGGTATTTTAGTATGTTTGTGTACCACACTTAGTCCTTCACTTGTGCCTTTCAGCACTGCGGGGATGCAGGCACACAAGATACTAGTAACTGCCTGGCCCTTAAATCCCTCTAGCCAATACTTCCTATTGATCTTTGTGATTTGGGAGATTTAATCTGCCATTTTGTTTCCCTGGGATACAACCGGGGGTCCCAAGCACTAAATTCTAGACCTAGAACTCTAATTGTGTTCTATTGAACCCGGGGGCCATCATGCTATATAGCCATGGTTCCCATATATTTCTAAACTTGTGCATGGTATTGGTTATGTAGGCTGTAAATTTTGTTGTAGTATTTGCCACATTTTTGATAATTTTAGTCATGCTTGTGTTGGACCCTTCCAGAAGGCTGCTATGGTGCATCTGATGGCTGCTTTTGTGAGGTGAGTGCTCTCATTGTAGGTAAAGCTCTGAGGGGGCTTGTTTAGTAGGGCTGACTATGGTCTCAATATTAAGGTTTAGGACACTGCAATTTAGTTTGTCCATGGTCCTGTTATCATTGGGCAGTCCCACCATACAGTACGTGTAACATTGACCCTCTGTCCCCAACCCCAGAATCCATTTGGGGAGGTATTGTACATCTAGTTTAATTTGTCCAGGGTTAAATACCACCGGCATAGCACCTTGTATGCATAAAAGCGGCTTTAGTATATTTTTGAACTTGCGCTGTGAAGTAATAAACACTTAGCGACGGAATTTAATGCATTGCACTACTGAGGTTTCTTTTTTTAAAGCTGCCGATAAAAAAAAAAAAATCAATACAGTCTGCACACTGACAAGTGATTAGCTAAGTTACCGATCGATCCGTTGTCCTGTGATCGATCGCTGAAGATTCGGCTCGGAGGTTCTTTAAATCACTGTTAGGACTGCAGAAAAATACCCAAGAAGCAAAGTTCTTTGTGGAAGATCATGTGACCAGGCAGGCACTAGATACAATTGGTGCATGGCTAGAGAGCGACAACTTTGTAAATGGTTGCTATATTATACGTTAAATATGTAATTAAGAGTTGTAGCATTTAAAAAAAAGTAGTTTCTCAGTACAGAACTGATTTATTAAACAAAACATGTAGGGTATTGCTTTAACTGCAGTCTTAATCCATCACCACCTTGGTATGACTGCCAGAAATATTGCACAGGTATAATTCGTCTTTGTCTGGACAAGTTTATTCAGGTAAACTACTTGTTTTTAGAGCACTTGGTTGACCATTAGTGAGAAGATAATGTTTACATTTCCCATTTTAAATAGAGGGTTAGTCCAAAATGAACCTTTCTCAAAATGGACAATACCAATCTATATTCGGTGGAGATCTGTACATTTGCAACATAACAAAATCCTTCCTACCCAAGCACCGACAAAGAGAAACTCCCACGGTTGAGAATAAATTTGAATTGCCTTTACCCCTTTTGTCCTACCCCGATACTTCATGGGATAGTTAACTAGCAGGAAGCTTGGTCTTCTGCTCATCTAGGGAGAGTACAAAGGTCAAATTAATTGCAAAAAGGTGTTTTTAATTCGGACATGTTGGCCTCTAAAGTGTGGCCACCATTGTAAATGTTTTGGAGACCTTTTAACTTGCCCAAATGTACTGCAACCTTAATCACTGCAGCAATATAAACCAGGGCTTTGAATGCTGCATTGTAATTGCTGTTTTTGCACTTTTAAATAATTCTTGAGCCAGCATGTTCAACTGAATCCATATTGTGGTCTAAATATGAACACATTGGTAAACCCTAGTATAGTGGACTTTAAGGAGCCATTGGTCATTTTGATCCTGTAAAGATGACATGCTGATACTAGACAAACAGATTTAATAGGACATGTCATACCTAGGCAACATTTTCCCATACAGGACCTAGTCTGTTATCTGCCGCTGCAATATCGGAGATGACTGCCACATTTCCTGGCAGTGTTGGGAGTTTGAAGTGGCCATTGTGAAGAGGGAATCGGTGACAATGAGGTAACGCTACTGGTTGGCTGACTGGCTGGAAGCAGCCTTCTGTTCATTTTCGGAGAGTGCAAATACCAACTAGTAAAAGGAGAATCGCTACACACGTCTTGTACTCTGAGCTCTGTTCCCAATTGTGCTTTGTGATTCCCTCCTATTGTTGTTCACTCGTCTCCAGCTGCTAATCTCAGACCTCCCAACCGTCAAAGGCCTCCTGAAGATGTATTTACTTCCTGTTGGCTGCTGTAGTGGGATTTGTAAGTAGAATTCAAGTGATTTAGGAATCCACGTCGTCTGTTAGAATCCATTTTGTTTTCCCAGACTATTCAAACTGAACCGAGAAAGATTGTGTAATACAAGAAAAACACATTTAAGGGAAGTAATTGATTTGTAGGAACGTTAGAACAAGTGAATTGATTATAGTACATTTTGGGTACAAGATGGTCTGTGCAAGAGTATAAGCATGTTGCCCGGACTTTTCCAAGGATTGTGTAATTGTAATATGGTTTCATGCTAACTAGCCATTTATAGGTTAAATTAATAGCTAGGATTTACTATATGAATCTGTGTAACACATTGTGACGGTGAAGGGTTTAACCAGGCTTATAATAAAGGTCAAGCCCACTTGGTTAACCCTGACTCGTGTGTTAGGGTCTTAGAGTGTCAGCTCTGGGACCCAGATGTCGAAAATGTATTACTGCAACTGTATACTGATTTTGCTACATTAAAGAATTATGTGATTTTTCCCTTTAAATGGGATGCTGGGATTGGGAGATTTCTAGGCTGTAAGTTTCAGGGTGGGTTTGGCATAGAAAGTCTTTGCAGAATGTGTCTATGTAGCGGGGTTCCGGAGTTATGGGATACCCCATAACTCGTATCTGCAGATTGAGTGATATCTTCGGATACAGCTAAGCGCATTACTCCGCCAACCTCGGACCCTGGAAACGTTCTTACGACTCACCGCCAGGATCCCTGCTGCAGCATCTTCCAGACAAGGTAAACGGGTATGAAGGGGTTAAAATATATCTGCAGGTATACACAGAGTCCTTAGTATAGCAGGGGTTCCCCAGTATAGCAGAGGTACCCATATACATGCCCAGGTATCCTGAGCATAGAGTAGGGGTTCAGGAAGGTGGTCGAGCTACGGTTATAAAGCTGAGCATGTTTGCAGTGTTTTAAAAGTTTAAAAGTATTTTTCTCGTGTGCCAGGAATGAGGCTAGCGATTGTAGGGAATATATACACTCACTCCACCCCTGACATCAGAATAAGAACTCATAACGTTTAGCACACAGATGACAGGGCACCATATCTTTTATTAAACGGGTATAGTTTAATGTGTTTGTAGATATTGATAACACCTGTATATGAACTGAGGGCTTTCTAAGTCATGGATTCCGGAAGACCCAGATGGCTACTAATTGGTACCTCTGTGTCTGGCTGGAGGCCGTACTTAAAAGGCTCAGAGATGCCTAGGTGTTCGGACAGGAGGGGCACTGCCGTTATTCTGGAGTACCCATATCCTGGCCTGACACAAGGCAAGCTAACACCATTTGCCAAAATACAGACTCTGTGGAGCCTGAGCAGAGGGTGGGCTCAGTATGCAAAGTGGCGGAGGGGTCAAGTTAACCCATGCCCCCTTGCTACCTGAGAAAAGGTGCCCGCCCTGCTTTACAATACTGGCAAATCGGTGATTGATTGGCAGGAAAATTCCCACACTCTGATAAGCTGTCCAGGTTAGTGTATGAGAGCCTGAACGCTTAATAGGGCCTGCAGCCAATGGGGAGCGCCGATTCCAAGGAGATTCCAAGCGCCACACCAACAGCGGCGAAGTAACAGATGTCCAGGACTTTTTGTGAGTAACTACCGGTCATTGGAAAGTGCTCTAAAAAGGTGATCTGAAGGAATTTTGTTCCGGAAACGGATTTATTCGTTTTAGCCCCATCCCCAGTAAGTGTGTTAATCTTGAATGTGTCACTTTGTGTGTCTGTGTTGTATATGAAATAAATTACCATTTATTTTACCATCTTGTTTTGCGGGAGATTTCACTGCTACATGGTGCGGTGCATGCCTGCTAGCTCACAGTAGATCTGAGTCTCCTGCGGTGTTGTGGAGGAGGTCAAAACAGGCTTCTGCGGTAATAACTGATTCGTACTCACGGTGACAGCGCCTCCATCTCTTGCAGGCATCAGGGATATGGGGGACAATCCCTGCAGGATAACTTCTTTACCCTTCCCCTGATAGATTGCAGTCTCAGGCAGTAAGGTATAGTAAAACAGGAACACACACTTTATTAGCACACTCTAGATCTTACAGCATTAACAGCAGCAGGCAATTCTTAGGGCCTTCCAATGTAGAGTGTGTGCAGCGCACAGCCAAGAAGGAGGGATAAGGAGCAGGTCTGGCAAAAAATCTTTATTATGAGTCCATAAAATAGAGGGTTGCAAACCTTCTACGCGTTTCGTGCAACGCAGGCACTTTATCAAGAAGTGTCATACATAGTGCATAGAACATTTAAATAGCAGCTGTTGCTGATTTTGGCGCCAAAAACTCCATGACGTCACAATCTATTCTCACCAATGGGTATGGTCCCCGTAGCCCAAGCGTCATACAGACCAGTTCTTACTAAGCCTCACTGCGAGACACAGCCAATCGGTGTTCATAGGAATGACACGCATCCCACGAGCAGTGAAGGGCTAGCTCTCGCGAGATGCGGCTCACGCAATTCTCGTCCGTCCACGCATGCGCACGCAGACCACCCATGATTCCCTTGTATTCCCTTGTTAGGTGAGCCACTTATGGGCAGATGCATAATACTCTTTAACACCCCCCTGCCTGGCACCACAAGGATTCATTCACAGTGTAAGATACAGGAACGAACACCCCTGTTTATACCAGGCTGGGGATAATGATAAATATCAAGAGGCAAAATAATTAGACATACAGTATGCACACCCAAACAAGGGAATATCTGTGGTTACAAAATCAGCACANCTAGCACAAAGCTTGCCATTATGATATGCCCTGAACACCTCCCGGAGTCTCGTTGGGGTTTCTCCGTGTTTATCAGTGAACACAATATCCTAAAAAACCATCATAATCACATACATTTTAATGGTTAAAAACAATATACTTCTATACCTATTAAAAAAACACACGTTCCAACCCTTGGATATGCAAAGGATATTTTTTAAATAATTTTAAAGTAGCACAAGTTTAACTAGGGTAGTATCCTAAACACATTAATGCATTGATATGACATGATACTCCCATAGTTTTGATGACATCCTTAACTAATTATGTTATATTTTAATTTGGTTACTAATGCAAATAAGTTAGAAACAAGTCTACTGTTCTCGGTCAACTAATGTAAATGTAATAAACCAAATAAAATCATTAACCCTTGAGTGACCTGTTGATAAACATCATAAGCAACGTTTCATTGTTGCTTGAATAAACTTTAAAACCAGAGACATAACATAAACAACAGACAAAGCTCAGTTTTTAGCATCTAGTTGAGACTCATACACGGTAACAGTGCCTAAATATATATGATAAATATCTAAGAAGTAAATGGTCTTTTAGTTTGACATTTTTTGGCCAAAATTGTTGTAAGCCCTTGAGCCAACGGCACGGCAGACACACATGTCAGGGGTCCCTAACGCTAATATAAATTCTTAATAACTGTGTAATAACAGGAGAAAGAATGATTATAGTAAATCTGTCAATATTAGTAGCAAAGTTCTAAGTGTGACTGAAGCTTTATTAACCGTACGATTACCAGGAAAAGCCCTCTGTATTAGAGATGTCACAGCCAAACTGCAAAGCAGGCAAGTTCCCCTGAGTGGAAGATGCTATGGAGTGAGCCCATAACCATTTAAATGTGGGAGGGGTGAGCTTAAATAAGTAGGAGGTTGCAACCCCATCAGCCATGACTAGACTGGACAAGAATTGTAAACATACTGGACACCTAACAAGCTCCTATTGAACCCCACAAATACCCCAACATATATATAAGCATATGAGTGTCAGAGGAGTGCTACTGAGCATGGCATATATATATTTAAAACCAAGACAGAACATAAAACACAGACAAAGCTCAGTTTTTAGCACATCTAGTGAGACTCATACACGGTACAGTGCCTAAATATATAGTATAAATATCTAATAAGTAAATGGTCTTTAGTTTTTGACATTTTTGGCCAAATGTTGTAACCCCTGAGCCAACGGCACGGCAGCCCTTAACTAATTATGTTTATTATTAATTTGGTTACTAATGCAAATAAAGTTAGAAACAAAGTCTACTGTTCCTCCGGTCAACTAATGTAAATGTAATAAACCCAAATAAATCATTAACCCTTGAGTGACCTGTTGATAAACATCATAAGCAACGTTTCATTGTTGCTTGAATAAACTACTTAAAACCAGAGACATAACATAAAACACAGACAAAGCTCAGTTTTTAAGGGGGTGAGCTTAAATTAAGTAGGAGGTTGCCAACCTCCAATCAGCCATGACTAGCTGGACAAGAATTGTAAAACATACTGGACACCTAACAAGCTCCTATTGAACCCCCAAAATACCCACAACATATATATAAGCATATGAGTGTCAGAGGAGTGCTACTGAGCATGGCAATATATATATTTAAAACCAGAGACATAACATAAAACACAGATGACATGTGGTCTGCCGTGCCGTTGGCTCAGGGGCTTACAACAATTTGATATGATGAAGTTATTCTGAATGTGGAAAGGGTGGCATTAAAAATTTCTCATTTATGGGAATAGAAAAACTTAAGCAAAAAGCAAAAGGTGGTGATCTTATCAAAGAATTGGATTGCAGAGAATCCTATTGGATCTTCATGCTAAAGACAAGATTCCCAGAAGGGATCAACATTGAGTGGAAACTCAACCATTTTCTGACTTAAATAGTCTTTATAAAAATCTTTTTGGGAATAACTTCATATCAGTACCTGGTTCTGAGTAATTAATATACCCATTGATGAATTATCATGTTTAAAGACTACATCCTATAGTGTATACACAAAATGTGAGAGTCTTTCAGAAATATTTATGGAATATCTATTGGTTATTTACCATGAATAACCTGACTGTAGTTTATTCAAGCAACAATGAAACGTTGCTTATGATGTTTATCAACAGGTCACTCAAGGGTTAATGATTTATTTGGGTTTATTACATTTACATTAGTTGACCGGAGGAACAGTAGACTTTGTTTCTAACATTATTTGCATTAGTAACCAAATTAATAATAAACATAATTAGTTAAGGCGTACAAACTCCTGGGAGGCCTGGCAGTGCGAAGGTGAGTGAGCTCTGACTACTTGTCCAAGGCCAAATAATGGATGAGGAACACAAGGTTTTACAGTGTTTTATATATGACGACTAAGTTTACCAGTATATAAAATAATGAGCTTTGACTGTGGGAAATTACACCGTTGCTCGGCATGCTTTCTAGACACTCTGGTCTATTAAACCACGGTACGTCTTGAGGTTTTAAGCGTCAGACATAGACCATGTATCAATGTGTATATATAATACATATCAAGGGGATCTCGGTTATTAAATGAAGCCAGTTTATAGTAAATCTTGTGGTTTGTGATTTACCACATTGAAGAGTGGCGCCAGGGGTTGCAAGGTCTTTCTTCTGTGATGATTTGATGACCGAGGCTAACCTCATTCTTTCATGCACCGGAAAGCTTTGAAGAGAGCTGCGTTCGGCACGTGATTTGCTTAATTGGTCCTGTACGAATGTTGCGTTTGATTGACCAAGTTCGAGGCATTTGTATGAGAAGAAATATTTCCTTACCGAACCCAGTTTACAAATTGCTGGATCTGCTAGGAGGAAATTCTGCCACAGAATGATTGTCCGTGTAGACGCAAATATTTATTGCAACAACTGGTGTTCCATTAAGTTGATCTTTAAAAATTTAACAAAATTCCTTCGGACTGTTTTTGATAACATTTCTTAATTAAAGTTCGCTAAAGATGGACCCCGACATGCTGGGCTCTGGGGGGAACCCCCTTTTTCTTCTCACCATGTCAGGGAACCAAAAACATAAAATGCTCCGACGATCAAGTTCTGGAACTCCCGAAGCTGTGTCAGTCCTGATCTGCAGCTGCCCCATTTTTTCTTTTGAAATGAGCCAAGCTTGGTCTTTTTAATAAATTCCAGATTTGTTGTTGGCTCATGGTCCTCTGCTAAATTCTATTCCTCTTAGAGCTTGCTATTGGTGTCCTCCGTTCATCATGGGAAGAGTGGAGCCAAAGGTTGCGAGGTAGGAGTGTCTGGAAAAATGCGAGGCCAGAGAGCAATCCAGGAATTTGTGGATGGCTTGATGATCCACAGTGGAGACCCGGAAGTACTATGTGGATACCGCTGTGCGTCCCAGTTGCTCCTCAGCAGGGTAAGAAATGCTGGGGTTTTTGGAAATTGCTGGGTTGTTGTAACATATGTTGCATGTTTGGGTTTTGTTGTCCTCTGTATCTGTTCCCGCCAGGAGAATTATTTAGGGGGAAACTACATCCATTGAGGGGGTGCAGCTGAACTTCGCGGGGTCCGAAAGTGTGCATGTAGAAAGAAATAGTGCAATAAACTATTTTTTAGCCAAATCACGTATGTTTGTTACTTGGCATTTTCTCGCCAACACCAATATGCTGTCTAAAATGACAACAGTACAATCTTAGTGATTCGCCCGCACGATCATTTCTCCCAATTCTTGCGTTTCTTATTGTATTTTTGTCAGTTTTTGAAACGCTTGCAATAATTAAAATCCTATGCAAGTCAGTGGGGGGCTTTGGAGCCTTTTACACATTTTAG
This sequence comes from Ascaphus truei, assembly GCA_036426205.1. Taxonomy (NCBI): domain Eukaryota; kingdom Metazoa; phylum Chordata; class Amphibia; order Anura; family Ascaphidae; genus Ascaphus; species Ascaphus truei. The sequence continues at coordinate 25,561 of WSYH01003723.1, forward strand.
GCCTCGGGGCATGGTGCTTCGGGCAAGCGCTGATCCGCGCTCCTGCTCTGCCCGCCCTGTTCAAACTGGAGCCCTGTTGGGTCCTGGCAGCGAGGCAGTGAGCGCTGCTTTGGTGGCGGGAGACGGGGCTAGTCCCTCGCTCCCATTTGGATGTGAGCGGTTTACGATGACCGCTTCCCCTGAGCAGGGCCATTTTTAAAATTTGCCTACTGTATCAAAAATACTGAGCCTCCGCACGCATGCGGCAAGCGGCTGCTTAAGCCGCGCTGATGACAGATGCAGGGGGGTAAGGATTCGCTCAGACGGACTACTTACTATGTCCCAAGTCAAGCCTGTATGTGGCATATTAATCCCTCCTCCCTACGTGATGATACGATGACGAGTCAAAAAGGAACTGTTTTCTGTGTAGTGGTTTCCTGTCAGCGTGCCACAGTTCGTTGTTGCTGAATATAGTTTACTCTGCAACAGTCAGTGGTCACTACTATTGGTTGATTTTGAGGCATTTTCTGAGAAGGGGTAGGATAAACCCACTTTAAATCATGAATAACATGTCCGTTTAAGACATTCTGTCGTCATTTGCAATGTTTATTGCGTTCTCCAAATGGAATCGTTTTTAATTAAGCCAGTTTCCCCCTTTGATTACGTGTCACTGATTACCTGGTCAATGGTTGCTCCCAACATGGACCTCGTTCGCTTTCCATTCTAAGCTCCAAAAAAATGATATTTTATCTGCAACAAAAGTGTTGTTTTAACAAACAATCCCACAAAGTCCATCCATGTGTGCAATAAGGAACGGTTTTAGAAAATTTTTAGGCTGTGCAAAAACAATGACCTTAATTTCTGTTTTCCTCATGGACTGGTGTCTTTTTTTTAAACTTTTGCTGCATGGCTCCAATAACGATCTGATAACATCCAGTGCCAGAAGTTTTATATTCTGGTTTCTTTGAGTGTAAGCAGTCTCGTACGATTAAAGTTAGAAATGGTCTTTCTTCGCCACAGGTGTGGTTGGGTATAGGTCAAATATGTGTGCCATGGGACCCAAGGTGGTACGACGACCCAAGAAGGCCCTGCCTGACCACCGTCAGCATGTTGCCAGCCGAAGAGAGGAGATACTGCCAACCACTCCTATCTCTGACAGACAAGGAAAACTAAACCAGAGCAGCCAGCCAAGCCGGGCCATGCCGTCATGCCCAGCTCCGTTCTCCCACCGACGCGTAATGGGTATGGTCCTTAACCTGTTCTCTATGGCTCCACAGCTACCTCTGCCATTAAGCGCACACGGAGTTCAAATGTACTACTGACGTTTTGTATAAAGATTAGGTTGTGAGTCTTACCACACCAAACTGCAGCAGGAAGTCACAATGAAATCAGTAGTTATCCTCTCAGTGATGACACTAAGCGATACGAGTCTGGAACCAGGGTCAATTTTCTTCTCCAGTGTTCTGTGTCCACCACTCACCGTTCTGCTGCGTACGATAGAATGCCATTGAGTTAGGATAATCCTTAATTATGAACCTTGAGGCATTGTCTGAGAAAGGGTGGTAGTTTGTGCTCATGCAAATTGGTTCTGCTCCCCCCCATGTGATCGTGTTATGTGCACTAGTAAAATTCTTGTAGTGCTGATTTGAACTAGTTAAAATCCATGAGATGGTTGGAGAGATTCACTTTTTGAAACTCTCTCTTTCTGCTTTCGTGTTAATATTACAAAAGTATAGATTCTATTCCACACTTTCACTCGTGGCTGATCGGGTACTATCTTACTTTTTTTTTAGGGAAGGCTGAAAACAGGACATAAAGATTTTGGATACAATCTCAGGAGAAAACAATCAATAATAAAAAAAAGTTAAAAAAAAACATATCCCTTTTCCTGTCTTTGGTGTACAAGTCATCCACATTACACCTCTGTCAGGCCATACAGACGGTCAGGTGTAGCTAAGTTGGCACCATGGGGTCCTCTATAACAACCTCTGTATTTGGTGGTTTTAAGAGGGCATTGGAATCTGAGCACTGACGGCAAACTGGGGTAAGCTAGGAAGCGGTTTTTTGCTGGTGCCATAGGGTCTGGGTGACAGGATTGCATGACCCCTCTGGCACTGGAGGTTAATGCACTGGAGTTGTAAAGTCGATACCTATTTAATGTGTTTTTGCCTATTTTGAAGTTAAAATTTGATTCTTCTTTATGTTATTTTTTTAAGCAAACTGCACAAATAGATGGCCACCTGGTATTCATGGGACACTTCAATCCTCTAGCTTGACAACGCAACACTCAGCGCCTGGGTAATAAAATACAATGTGTATCGCTGAGTTTTTTAAACATCCATGTTCCACCCACTCTTAGTAAATGACTGGCAGCAAAGATTGCACAGAAATATCAGTCTCTTATTTGCGGACAAATGGCATTCAGAATATCTACTGGTTTTAGGACGCCTTGGTTAACCATTAGTGCAGATGCTTCAATTCCCATATGAGTGAGAAATGGCCAATAACCAAATACATGGGGGGCCAAATCTATACATTTGCAACCATGTTACCTTTATCCTTTTCATACATATCCTGATCGTATGTCCTTATTGGATATTTTGACTACAGGAAGTCTGTCGTTTCTACCTTCCTTGGGAGAGTACAAAGAGGCAAAGTTATTTAAACCGAATGAAAGTTTTTACATTCGACGAGTCGCTTCTAAAATGTGAAACCGCAGTTTAAGTTTGCCGGGAGACTTTTAACTTTGCCAAATTCAACTGGACCTTAACAGTTAAAAGCAAATAAATAGTCTGAATTGCTGGAATTGAATAAGTAATTATTGAGCCAGCAGTCAGTAACTCAACCATACCCTGTGCTCTACACACACATTGGTCCAAAATCCCTAGTCTAGTAACTGTACTGTCTTTAGTTTATATACGCCATTAATTGTACCATAGCGCTTTTCAGCAGTAAACACGTGACAATACATAAAAAACACAAGTGGAGAAGTGCCTTCAACAAAGTACCATTTCGGAAAGGGAGTCCCCTTGCTCCCAAAGAGCTACAATTATAGAGTGTGGTGGGTTAGGAAGAACGTAACAGAGATAGGAGGGCTTTTCTGGCAAGGTCATGGCAAGGGGCCAAGGTGTTGTATATCAGCCATTATTAAGCATGGCAGTCTGTCAAGTGGGCGAATCAGAGAGGTTGCAAGTCTGATATTGAGGAACCACTAAATTTAATCTATTGCTTGTCATTAAAATAAAGACCAAACTGGTTCATCGATGCATATTTTAATGGGATATGGGGCAATATTTTGCTAAATTGGTATGTTAGTTATGTTTTGTGTACCAAACTAGTCCTTCACGTTGTGCCTTCAGCAACTGCGGGATCCAGGCACCTAGATACTAAACTGCTGGCCCTTAAATCCCTCTAGCCAACTTCCTATTGATCTTTGTGATTTGGGAGATTAATCTGCCATTTTTTCCCTGGGATACAACCGGGGGTCCCAAGCACTAAATTCTAGACCTAGACTCTAATTGTGTTTCTAGTGAACCCGGGGGCCATCATGCTATATAGCCATGGTTCCCATATATTCTAAACTTGTGCATGGTATTGGTTATGTAGGCTGTAAATTTTGTTGTAGTATTTGCACACATTTTTGATAATTTTGAGTCATGCTTGTGTTGGAACCCTTCAGAAGGCGCTGCTATGGTGCATCTGATGGCTTGCTTTTGTGAGGTGAGTGAATCATTGTAGGTGTAAAGCTCTGAGGGGGCTTGTTTAGTAGGGCTGACTATGGTCTCAATCTTACGGTTAGTGACACTGCAATTTAGTTTGTCCATGGGTCCGTATCATTGGCAGTGGCCACCATACAGTACGTGTAACATTGACCCTCTGTCCCCAACCCCAGAATCCATTTGGGGAGGTATTGTACATCTAGTTTAATTTGTCAGGGTTAAATTACCACCGGCACATAGCACCTGGTAATGGCATAAAAGCGGCTCTTCTGTATTTTTAGTATATTTTGAACTTGCGCTGTGAAGTAATAAACACTTAGCGACGGAATTTAATGCATTGCACTACTGAGGTTGTCTTTTTTTAAAGCTGCCGATAAAAAAAAAAAAATCAATACAGTCTGCACACTGACAAGTGATTAGCTAAGTTACCGATCGAGTCCGTTGTCCTGTGATCGCTCGCTGAAGATTCGGCTCGGAGGTTCTTTAAATCACTGTTAGGACTGCAGAGAAAAATGACCCAAGAAGCAAAGTTCTTTGTGGAAGATCATGTGACCAGGCAGGACTAGATACAATTGGTGATGGCAGAGGAGCGACAACTTGTAAATGGTTGCTATATTACGTTAAATATGTAATTAAGAGTTGTAGCATTTAAAAAAAAGTATTTCTCAGTACAGAACTGATTTATTAAACAAAACAAGTATGGGTATGTGCTTTAACTGCAGTCTTAATCCACTCACCACCTTGGTATGACTGCCAGAAATATTGCACCAGGTTAATTATCTTTTTTGTCTGGACAAGTTTATTCAGGGTAAACCTACTTGTTTTTTAGAGCACTTGGTTGACCATGTGAGAAGATAATGTTTACATTTCCATTTTAAATAGAGGGTTAGTCCAAATGAACCTTTCTAAAAATGGACAATACAATCTATATTCTGAGTTGGAGATCTGTACATTTGCACATAACAAAATCCTTCCTACCCAAGCACCACAAAGAGAAACTCCCACGGTTGCGAATAATTTGAATTGCCTTTACCCCCCTTTTGTCCTACCAGATAATCTTCATGGATTAGTTAACTAGGCAGGAAGCTGGTCTTCTGCTCATCTAGGGAGAGTACAAAGGTCAAATTAATTGAAAAAGTGTTGTTTTTAAATTCGGACATGTTGGCCTCTAAATGTGGCCACCATTGTAAATTTTTGGAGACCTTTTAAAACTTGCCCAAATGACTGCAACCTTAATCACTGCAAGCAATATAACCAGGGCTTTGAATGCTGCATTGTAATTGCTGTTTTTGCACTTTTAATAATTCTTGGCCAGCATGTTCAACGAATCCATATTGTGGTCTAAATATGAACACATTGGTAAACCTAGTAATAGTGGACTTTAAGGACCATTGGTCCTTTTGATCCTGTAAAGATGACAGCTGATACTAGACAACAGATTTAATAGGACAATGTCATACCTAGGCAACATTTCCCATACAGGACCTAGTCGTTATCTGCCGCTGCAATATCGGAGATGACTGCCACATTTCCTGGCAGTGTTGGGAGTTGAGTGATTAGTGGCCATTGTGAAGAGGGAATCGGTGACAATGAGGTAACGCTACTGGTTTGTGACTGGCTGGAAGCAGCCTTCTGTTCATTTTCGGGAGAGTGCAAATACCAACTTAAAAGGAGAATCGCTACACACGTCTTGTACTCTGAGCTCTGTTTCCCCAATTGTGCTTTGTGATTCCCCTCCTATTGTTGTTCACTCGTTCCACGGCGTAATCTCAGACCTCCCAACACGTCAAAGGCCTCCTGAAGATGTATTACTCCTGTTGGCTGCTGTAGTGGATTTGTAAGTGAAATTCCAAGTGATTAGGGAATCACACGTCGTCTGGTTAGAATCCATTGTGTTTTCCCAGACTATTCACAGAAAACGGAAGAGTTGTGTAATACAAGAAAACACATTTAAGGGAAGTAATTGATTGTGGAACTTAGAAAAAAGTGAATTGATTATAGTACACTTTTGGGTACAAGATGGTCTGTGCAAGAGATAAGCATGTTGCCCGGACTTTTCCAAGGATTGGTAATTGTATATGGTTTTCCATGCTAACTAGCCATTTATAGGTTAATTATAGCTGGATTTACTATATGAATCGTGTAACACATTGTGACGGTGCAAGGTTTAACAAGGTATAATAAGGTCAAGCCACTTGGTTAACCCCTGATCGTGGTGTTTAGGGTCCTTAGAGGTCAGCTCTGGGACCCAGATGTCGAAAATGTATTACTGCAACTGTACACTGATTTTGCTACATTAAAGAATTATGTGATTTTTCCCTTTAAATGGGATGCCTGGGATTGGGAGATTTCTAGGCTGTAAGTTTCAGGGTGGGTTTGGCATAGAAAGTCTTTGCAGAATGTGTCTATGTACGGGGTTCCGGAGTTATGGGATACCCCATAACTCGTATCTGCAGATTGAGTGAATCTTTCGATACAGCTAGAGCATTATCGCCACCTACTGACCTGGAAACGTTCTTAACGGATCACCGCCTCACCGGATCCCTGCTGCAGCATCTTCCAGACAAGGTAAACGGGTATGAAGGGGTTAAAATATATCTGCAGGTATACACAGAGTCCTAGTATAGCATGGGTTCCCCAGTATAGCAGAGGTACCCATATACATGCCCAGGATCCTGAGCATAGTAGTGAAGGGTTCAGGAAGTGGTCGAGCTAACGGTTTATAAAGCTGAGCATGTTTGCAGTGTTTTAAAAGTTTAAAAAGTATTTTTCTCGGTGCCATGAATGAGGCTAGCGATTGTAGGGAATATATACACCTCCACCCCCTGACATCAGAATAAGAACTCATAACGTTTAGACCACCAGATGACAGGGCAACCATAATCTTTTATATTAAACGGTATAGTTTAATGTTTGTAGAGTATTGATACAAACACTGTATATGAACTGAGGGCTTCTAAGTCAGGATTCCGGAAGACCCAGATGGCTACTAATTGGTACCTCTGGTTCTGGCTGGAGGCCGTCTCTAAAAGGCTCAGAGATGCCTAGGTGTTCGGACAGGAGGGGCACTGCCGTTATTCTGGAGTACCCATATCCTGGCCTGACACAAGGCAAGCTAACACCATTGCCCAAAATACAGACTTGTGGAGCCTGAGCAGAGGGTGGGCCTCACGTATGCAAAGTGGCGGTAGGGGTCAAGTTAACCCATGCCCCTTGCTACCTGAGAAAAGGTGCCCGCCCTGCTTTACAATACTGGGCAAATCGGTGATTGATTGGCAGGAAAATTCCCACACTCTGATAAGCTGTCCAGGTTAGTGTATGAGAGGCCTGAACGCTTAATAGGCCTGCAGCCAATGGGAAGCGCCGTTCCAAGGAGATTCCAGCGCCACACCAACCGGCGAAGAGTAACAGATGTCCAGGACTTTGTGAGTAACTAGGTCATTGAAAGTGCTCTAAAAAGGTGATCTGAAGGAATTTTGTTCCGGAAACGGATTTATTCGTTTTAGCCCCACCCCAGTAAGTGTGTTAATCTTGAATGTGTCACTTTGTGGTGTCTGTGTTGTATATGAAATAAATTACCATTATTTTAACCATCTTGTTGCGGGAGATTTCACTGCTACTGGTGCGGTGCATGCCTGCTAGCTCACAGTAGATCTGAGGTCTCCTGCGGTGTTGTGGAGGGGAGGTCAAAAGAGGCTTCTGCTGCGGTAATAACTGATTCGTACTCACGGTGACCAGCGCCTCCAGCTCTTGCAGGCATCAGGGATATGGGGGACATCCCTGGAGGATAACTTCTTTACCCTTCCCCTGATAGATTGCAAGTCTCGGGCAGTAAGGTATAGTAAAACAGGAACAACACACTTTATTAGCACACATCGAGATCTTAAAGCTTACAGCAGCAGGCAATTCTTAGGGCCTTCCAATGTAGAGTGTGTGCAGCGCACAGCCAAGAAGGAGGGATAAGGAGCAGGTTCTGGCAAAAAATCTTTATTATGAGTCCATAAAATAGAGGGTTGCAAACCTTCTACGGTTTCGTGCAACGCAGGCACTTTATCAAGAAGTGTCATACATAGTGCATAGAACATTTAAATAGCAGTGTTGCTGATTTTGGCGCCAAAACTCCATGACTCACAATCTATTCTCACCAATGGGTATGGTCCCCGTAGCCCAAGCGTCATACAGACCAGTTCTTAACTCAACTGCGAGACACAGCCAATCGGTTGTTCATAGGAATGACACGCATCCCACGAGCAGTGAAGGGCTAGCTCGCGAGATGCGGCTCACGCAATTCTCGTCCGTCCACGCATGCGCACGCAGACCACCCATGATTCCCTTGTATCCCTTGTTAGGTGAGCCACTTATGGGCAGATGCATAATACTCTTTAACACCCCCCTGCCTGGCACCACACGGATTCATTCACAGTGTAAGATACAGAACGACAACACCCCTGTTTATACCAGGCTGGGATAATGATAAAATATCAAGAGGCAAAATAATTAGACATAGTATGCACACCCAAACAAGGGAATATCTGTGGTTACAAAATCAGCACAAAGCTGCCATTGATAAGGTGTGAACACATATCCTAAAAAACATCAATAACTCACATACATTTTAAATGGTTAAAAAACAATACTTCTATACCTATTAAAAACACACGTTCCAACCCTCTGAATGCAAAGGATATTATTTTAAATAATTTTAAAGTAGCTACAAGTTTAACTAGGGTAGATTTCCTAAACACATTAATGCATTGATATGAAATGATACTCCCATAGTTTTTGATGACATCCTTAACTAATTATGTTATTATTAATTTGGTTACTAATGCAAATAAGTTAGAAACAAAGTCTACTGTTCCTCCGGTCAACTAATGTAAATGTAATAAACCAAATAAATCATTAACCCTTGAGGTGACCTGTTGATAAACATCATAAGCAACGTTTCATTGTTGCTTGAATAAACTACTTAAAACCAGAGACATAACATAAACACAAAAAAGCTCAGTTTTTAGCACATCTATGAACTCATACACGGTACAGTGCCTAAATATATATGTATAAATCTATCTAGAAGTAACATGGTCTTTTAGTTTGACATTTGGACCAAAATTGTGTAAGCCTTGAGCCAACGGCACGGCAGACCAACATGTCAGGGGTCCCTAACGCTAATATAAATTCTTAATAACCTGTGTAATAACAGGAAAATGATTTATAGTAAATCTGTCAATATTAGTAGCAAAGTTCTAAGTGTGACTGAAGCTTTATTAACCTGTACATTACCAGGAAAAGCACTCTGTATTAGAGATGTCACGCCAAACTGAAAGCAGGCAAGTTCCCCTGAGTGGAAGATGCTATAGTGATGAGCCCATAACCATTTAAATGTGGGAGGGGTGATGAGCTTAAATTAAGTAGGAGGTTGCAACCTCCAATCAGCCATGACTGCTGGACAAGTGTAAAAAATACTGGACACCTAACAAGCTCCTATTGAACCCCCAAAATACCCACAACATATATATAAGCATATGAGTGTCAGAGGAGTGCATACTGAGCATGGCAATATATATATATTAAAACCAGAGACATAACATAAAACACAGACAAAGCTCAGTTTTTAGCACATCTAGTGAGACTCATACACGGTACAGTGCCTAAATATATATGTATAATATCTAAAGTAAATGGTCTTAGTTTGAACATTTTTGGCCAAAATGTTGTAAGCCCCTGAGCCAACGCACGGCAGACCACATGTCAGGGGTCCCTAACACTATATAAATTCTTCAATAACCTGTGTAATAAAGGAAGAATGATTATTAAAATCTGTCAATATTAATGGTTTATGGGCTCACTCCTAGCATCTTCCACTCAGGGGAACTTGCCTGCTTGCAGTTTGGCTGTGACATCTCTAATACAGAGTGCTTTCCTGGTAATGAACAGGTTTATAAAAGCTTCGTCACACTTAGAACTTTGCTACTAATATTGACAGATTTACTATAATCATTCTCCTGTTATTACACAGGTTATTAAGAATTTATATTGCGTTAGGGACCCCTACTGTGGTCTGCCGTGCCGTTGGCTCAGGGCTTACAACAATTTGATATGATGAAGTTATTCTGAATGTGGAAAGGGTGGCATTAAAAATTTCTCATTTATGGGAATAGAAAAACTTAAGCAAAAAGCAAAAGGTGGTGATCTTATCAAAGAATTGGATTGCAGAGAATCCTATTGGATCTTCATGCAAAGACAAGATTCCCAGAAGGGATCAACATTGAGTGGAAACTCAACCATTTTCTGACTTAAATAGTCTTTATAAAATCTTTTTGGGAATAACTTCATATCAGTACCTGGTTCTGAGTAATTAATATACCCATTGATGAATTATCCATGTTTAAAAGACTACATCCTAAGGTGTATACACAAATGTAGAGTCTTTCAGAATATTTATGGAATATATATTAGGTTATTTACCTGAATAACCTGAGTAGTTTATTCAAGCAACAATGAAACGTTGCTTATGAGTTTTATGCAACACGTCATGTCAGGGTTAGATGCTTTATTTGGGTTTATTACATTTACATTAGTTGACCGGAGGAACAGTAGACTTTGTTTCTAACTTTATTTGCATTAGTAACCAAATTAATAATAAACATAATTAGTTAAGGATGTCATCAAAACTATTGGGAGTATCATGTTCATATCAATGCATTAATTGTTTAGGAATACTTACCCTAGGTTAAACTTGTAGCTACTTTAAAATTATTTAAAATAATATCCTTTGCATTATCAGAGGGTTGGAACGTGTGTTTTTAATATAGGTATAGAAGTATATTGTTTTTAACCATTTAAAATGTATGTGAGTTATTGATGTTTTTTAGGATATTGTGTTCACACCTTATCATAATGGCAGCTTTGTGCTGATTTTGTAACCACAGATATTCCCTTGTTTGGGTGTGCATATGTCTAATTATTTTGCCTCTTGATATTTATCATTATCCCCAGCCTGATATAAACAGGGGTGTTCGTTCCTGTATCTTACACTGTGAATGAATCCTTGTGGTGCCAGGCAGGGGGGTGTTAAAGAGTATTATGCATCCGCCCATAAGTGGCTCACCTAACAAGGGAATACAAGGGAATCATGGGTGGTCTGCGTGCGCATGCGTGGACGGACGAGAATTGCGTGAGCCGCATCTCGCGAGAGCTAGCCCTTCACTGCTCGTGGGATGCGTGTCATCTCTATGGGCACCGATTGGCTGTGTCTCGCAGTGAGGCTTAGTAAGAACTGGTCTGTATGACGCTTGGGCTACGGGGACCATAACCATTGGTGAGAATAGATTGTGACGTCATGGAGTTTTTGGCGCCAAAATCAGCAACAGCTGCTATTTAAATGTTCTATGCACTATGTATGACACTTCTTGATAAAGTGCCTGCGTTGCACGAAACGCGTAGAAGGTTTGCAACCCTCTATTTTATGGACTCATAATAAAGATTTTTTGCCAGAACTGCTCCTTATCCCTCCTTCTTGGCTGTGTGCTGCACACACTCTACATTGGATATCCCTGACCAGGATACAGCAGCACGCTGATGGAGAAAGCTACTGGAGGCAATTAGCTGTGAGTACGTTTACCTGGGGCCAGCCCAATGAGGTAAAGGAGGGTGTCTCCGTGCACCTACCCCTACCTTCAGGGTGACTAGAGCACCATTATAGGTTTAGTACTTTTTATTGATTATTCCCCAGTTAGACTTTATTCTCCTTTTATTATTAAGTTCATAGATCCTTGTACTTTTGAGCACCATATTGCCACAACTGAATTCTTAGGGCCTTCCCCCTCAGGATGTACCCTGGACCTTCACTCCAAGCCAAGGGCACCTGAAGCAGTCCTAGCTCTTCCCTTACTCCCTGGTGAAGTAAGAGGTATAGTCTCCCACTCCACTCCCCGTGGGGAGGGAGTACAAACTGACAGAGCCCTGCACAGTTGTTGGGGTAGACCAGCCTCTCTCAAGGGTAGAGGCAACACTGAATTTGGGATGTGCAGCTCCTTAAGTACAGGAAAAGCAGGAACCAGGTCCGAGTCCCTGATTGGACACATAGGCCTAGTTGCACCGCCTCCCCTGTGACTCACTGAAGCTGCTGGGAGTGGGGAAACTCCAGGATTAGTCCTGACAGGCCTGCGTTTACCAGGGCTTACTGCCAGGAGAAGGGCAGACTGGTAGCCAGAAACCAACCCTGGCTTCATCTGTTTTTAGAGTAGAAACGTCAGAACGTAAAGAATGAACGAACCAACAATACCATTGAGCAATCAAGAATGCTCCGTTCCCCATCCACAGTATGTTTTAGTTTAGCCTGTATCTATAGATGAAGCTTATTGTTATTTTGCCTTCTGATAAATAAATAAACTGTCGATCTGTTTTCAGATATTTTATTTGATATTGGATAAGAGGAAATGCACAATTGCATACAAGGCACTTTCTTCTTCACATGGAGATCATCGTTGATCAATCTATCAGAATATTATTTTCAGGTCTGACCCTAGTGGGCATTTTGTGTGGGCGGTGAACAGCAGAAATCTGTCATGCCGGTGGATTGCCGGATCTCGTGGAATCACTTACTACAGACTTTTTACAAGTAATATAAAGCGCTGCTTTCATCTGTGCCACCGTAAGTCTTTCTGCCAAACAATGCGTCAAATGAACAAATGAACCGCAATCACAAAATGGCGCAGTGCATCAAAGTTCAGTTTCCGTTGCGTTGAGGGAAAGTGCTGGATGAATATTAAATGTAATGGTTAACCGTTATCGTAACTGCAAAATAACCAACCGCCACCAGATGGCGCACTTTCTTTACAAATAATTTGAGAAGGAGATGCAAGAATCTGGAGTCTGGAAAGCTGCCAACGTAGGATACTCTTTGCTATTACAAACATGCTGGAGTTCGTAGTTCTACTCTATATCTTGAGGGCTCCAGTTTCTTGGCCACATTACACCTCGCCAACACACAGCACAAATAAAGACTCCAGTGTTATGAAGAATTATAATAATGCGTTGCACGAACGACTGCATTGTTCAAAACTACTATCAGTGGTTAAAGTATGGTTAAAAAAGTAATAGTATGGAAAAAATAAATCAGGATTTATGAAAGGTTGGGAAATATTCTGACCACATTTTTGAACGGTTTATACAGTTTGTGCTCAAAGCAGGAAGGGAGAGGAGTTTCCTAAAACATAAAGATTTAATACGCAAATAGGTGAGATGACGGTGCACTGCAACCCGGTTATAATGGCCGGACAAAGACACGTTAAAAGCGATTAATAAGAGTTCAAACAAAAATCACGTCACTCCAGAAATAAACCTCTGACGCGTTTCATACTGCGATGGGCCTTTATCAAAGAGTGACTGAAGGCATGTAGGAGGATCCTTTTGTGGCGGCTTCCGTTACCGGATTAAAACCAGACAGATCCGGGTGTGTGCGAACCACACCTGATGCAGAGCAATTGGCCAAGAATATAGAAGGGAAGTCGCTCCTCCGTGATACCTACGCTAACTTCGCCTATTTTTGTATATCTACTCACCGGCTTGAGCACGCTCCTAACAGGACTGGCATCAGCTGCACCGCTGACGGACAATTCTTAGCTGTGAGTTACTCTGCTTATTTTCCATGCCACATAGGGCCAGTGTGTAAGAGCAGGATATTTGGGGTTTGTGGGTGTAGGGTTGATCGGCATTGTGTGGCTCACCTTCCAGTGAGTCTTCTGGTGCTAGTCTTTCCCCTTCCCTGCCTCCTCTACCCATACCTGTGTTTTTGATGTAACCCGGTCCCCTGAGGTCCCCCGTTCTCCTGTTTTCCCCCTTACCTCTGCTGCCACGAGGGATGTTGCGGGGAGGTATAGGAGGCGACGGGCTTGCCGGCGGATCCCTCTGCAGGGCGCCGCCATGTTTGGTTGTGCGCGCACTCGCGGAGGCTCACGCATGCGCAGAAGAGTTGTGGCAGCCATGACAGTGTCGCGCATGCGCAATACAGTAGGTGCACGTGGCTGCAATAGAATAGAGGCTCTGCGGGGACTACAAGCCACATAATGCATAGGGGCAGGCAGTCAGCTGACAACACACAGCCAATAGGGCTGCAAGGACTCTTGCTCCAGGAAGAGATACAGTTCGCACGCTGGGAGGTCAGGGGTAAGTTGAGATCCAGACAGAGAGGGTGTTAGTAGGGTCCAGGGAGCAGTGCTCCTTTGGATTAGGCCAGGTACCCCCAAGGTCCCAGTAGATACTGTGAACATTTCATACTGTAGGGAAAGGCCCTCAGATAGGGACCCTCTCCGCAGTAGTAATAGTGAGAGATATGCTGCAGGACATTGCCTGAAGGAGAAGTGCGACCTGTTGCAAGGGAGCAGACCAAGACTCCTGGATACAGACTATTTATAGGGTACCATCCAACAGGAGGCCCCTCCAGAGCCATTCGCCTAAGGATTCATCCAGGAAAGGAGCAGCAGATTGCGGCGCGGAACCACGTCGCTGATCTGAGGAGTTCTACTATTTGTCCTGGTCTGGACTAAGACCAGGAAGGTAGTAACCACGTGCCCCAACACAGGGAAGCGCGCTATCCCGCACACACTCTGTGGGGGAGGGATAGCTGGTGGACACTCAGTAGTTAAGTGCCCAGGCACTCCGGAACTTTGGGGTTTACAGCCAGGAGTTGTTACTGTGGGGAGATACCTTGAGAGGCTTTGTATGTGGATGGTATATATTCTGTGCATAGTAAATACTAAAACATACAGGACACCTACAAGCTCATATAGAACCCCCAATATAACCACAACATATATATAAGCGTATAAGTGTCACAGAGGAGTGCTACTGAGCATGGCAATATATATTTAAAACCAGAGACAGAACATGAAACACAGACAGAGCTCAGTGCACATCCAATGACACCTATACACGGTACAGTGCCTAAATATATATATATATATATATATATATATATATATAGATATCTTTTGAATAAAATGGTCTTTTAGTTTAACTCTTTTGCCAAAGTGTTGTAAGCCCTTGAGCCCCTACACGGCACCACATCTCAAGGGTACCTAACACTAATATAAATTCTTAATAACCTGTACATTACCAGGAAGAATGATTTATAATAAATCTGTCAAAATTAGTTGCTTAGTTCTAAGTCTGGAAACAAATGTTATATCTATGGCGCTGGGTACATAACACATAAATAGATATAAATGTCATACAACCAGTATAGTGGTGAACTCCTCTGGTGCTCTTCCAATGAATGCAGCAGTTCATGCAAAGAAGATAAAGACAGACATAGCGTAATACAATCACTAACAATACATACTAGACAAACTATAACACTAAAAGACAAACATGTGCTGAGACACAAGACAGAAGTAAAATATCACATTTAATAAAACAGCATTTAAAAATAAAAATAAAACAGCATTTAAAAATATTTATTTTTAAATGCTGTTTTATTAAATGTGATATTTTACTTCTGTCTTGTGTCTCAGTTTTTGATCCTGTGTTACATTTTTAGCTTTCTGATCCTGTGCTTCGTTTTTATCATTCTTCTCAGATAAAGCCCTTGCACCGGACTTGTAGGTCTGCTAGTATTGGAGAATTCCAGTGACTGTTAGGGACTTCTTTGTGAAATGAAAGCACAGTGTGAACGCTGCACCTCCATACTGCTATGTGTGTGGCACAGCTGGGGGTTGGGATCTGTAAGCTATATAGGGGGGAGGACACACACCACCACCAACACCCCCACCCACACACACACACACACACACACACACACCCCACCAAGCTGTATGCTAAAGTTCGTTATAGTAGCTGCATTGATCCTGGATAAATGCGATTGGTTGTAGGGTGTGATATGTTAGGTGTCCAGTACAAGGGTTATTCATACATTAAAATATAGTGTACAGAGCATTTGAAAGGTCATAGGTTTTGCTTCAAGTACACTGTGAATAAGGAGTAGCTATAACTGGGAAGATGGGTATATAAAGGACCGCCGACAGTGGGAGGGACAGGCCCGGACAGTCAAGGGGCCCGGCCCCTGCCGCCAACCCTACAGTTCAATCTGTGCAGGCAAGAAGGGCTCTCCCCTTGATGGATGCCAACCCATCTGTCCCTCCCTTTCCTTTGCAGGATTGAAGGGCCCTCCTTTTCTGGCCACACACCATCTGTCCCCACGCCCTTTGGCGGGTCTCGCGGGCCTGCCTGTGCACCTGCCATATTGCTCCAGCAGGCCCAGGTAAGCCCACTGCCCCAGGCCCCTTACTCCCAAAGGGTGTGTGTCTGGGATTTGGGGAGAGAGGGGGTTATGTGTGTGTGTGTATTTGGGGAGAGACAGGATTATTGTGTGTATGTATTTGGGGAGGGCAGGGTTATTGTGTGTGTGATGTATTTGGAGATGGGGGTTACTGCTGCTTGTGTGTGTGTGATATTGGGGAGGGGGGTTATTGAGAGGGGAGAAATATATGGGGGTGCAAGGGACAGGATGAGAGAGGGGAGTTTAGGAGATACGGGGTGCAAGACAATGAGAGACAGGGGGGGAGGAAAGGGTACTGGGGAGTGTGAGAGGGGGTGAGAGGAAGGTGTGAGAATGGGGAGTGTAAGAAAATGGGACGTGGTGGGTTCTCGCAAGGCTGCCGACACGAGGTGGGCGGCCCCGGTGGAAACTAGTCCTGGGCCCCGGGAAAGCCACCTGCGGCCCTGGATATATATATATATAAAGGAAGTGTATCACAGACAGAGAGATGGTAGGATGTGTATCAAGCTGGAACAGCAGGAAGGAGCTTGGATTAAGCAGATGGGAATATAAAAAGGAATGGGAGGATTTAGGGTTGCCAGGGGGGTTCTCCAAAAATACTGGACAAAATGGTGAAAGGTGCGACGCGCTTGAGAAAAGTCAGTGGGGAGGTATGTTCTTTATAAAGGATCTGACCATTACGTAATTTTTTCACATTTTCACTCCAAGTACAGTATGTACGACGTATCCTGAACACACCATGGAGAGCAGTCAGGCAGGGGCCGCGTGCGTTTCAGTTGCACGTACTTACAAGGGGGTTATTACATAA
Source organism: Ascaphus truei (assembly GCA_036426205.1). Lineage (NCBI taxonomy): Eukaryota > Metazoa > Chordata > Amphibia > Anura > Ascaphidae > Ascaphus > Ascaphus truei. The sequence continues at coordinate 42,347 of WSYH01003723.1, forward strand.
GAGAGACAGGTACATAGGAGGATATCAGAATTCCCCTTTTCAGGTCAGTAGTATGAGAGATATTGGGTTTTCCTGCCAGTTCTGCCCCGGTGAGTGTGGAGATGCTCGGTGTGTGGCAACCCTGCTACGCCATTTAAAAATAACAAAAAACACTTTCAATATATACAGCAAATAAAAATATTACGTGTGAGCACATTCACATGTCTCATACAGCTCTGCAACCCTGGTTTCCCTATTATCGCTTAGCAAACAGTGCTTCCTCTGCCGCCAGGGATTCTGGGTAATGACATGCAAATGAACACACAGCATCGCTGTTTACTTCTTATCCATTTTAACATGGGCCCCTATAAGCTTATCCTGTTGTATTACACAGCTTACACATGGACCCGGATGATACAGACGCTTGAAGCTGTCTGTCCCCGCTGCCTCCTTCCGACGAGGCTCACTTCGCGCTGTGACGGGTCAGCCGCCAGGGGATGCAAGAGGATTGCGATCCCGAGCGGCGACGCGTCACGTGTGCGCTGGTGATCATAAGCGCGGGGGCTTGAGTTGTCAGAGCTTCCCCATCTCCAAAAGTTAGTGGCGTGAAGTGTATATGTGTGTGGTGTGTTTTGTGTGGGGGACGGACGGACCGGGGGGGGGGGGGTACGGGGACGGACGGACAGGGGGGGATGGACCGGGGGCGGGGGGGGTAGCACAGAGAGCGAGCAGCAAAGGGCATGTGTGGGGGCTTGCTGCACCCTCTTGCAGCCCGAGAGACCTCCGCTCAAACCACGCCCTCCCCCCCGCTCCCTACAGACCGCAAGTAGCGGTCATTGCCTCTAAGCGTGCCACCTGCATGCAGTGCGGGCGTGCTGACTGAGGCAGCGGGGCCTCGGCCTAACACGCTTATGTCCTAGCTCCGTTTGTGAGTTTGCTACCTTTTAATTTTAAAGTTTGGCATTAAATATTTTGAGCGCAAATACTCAATGGTATGCAGTAAAAGCAGGCATTATAGAGGTTAAACCTCTTTATTCAATGGTGGCAGGAACCCCAATGATGCAGGTTGGAGAATGTTAGCAAAACAAATGTCAGAAATCCAATCTCGACAGACATCAGATCCTCCCCTCATAGAAATGAGAAGAAAAAACAGACCATAGAACAGATATGCTGTTTCCTTAGAACATACGAAAAGGAAAAGACTCACAAAGGGAACTATGTCTCGAGCATTGAGATCAACCTGGGTCCAGGAACCGACACAAATGGTGCACACCAGCCTCACTCCTCTCTCACTCCACACTGGCGGGATGACATCGCTTCTGGAAGCGTCGCCGTCAACAGGAAACAGAGGAATTGGGTGAAGCACTTGCAGGGTCTGATACTGCTCCAATGCCAGGCAGACACTGAAAGATCTTGAGCGGAGCTGCATTACCCCTTATGGTTTCCATACTGTGACGTATATTACATTTCATGGTTTGTATTTTTTCACGTCCCTGGTAGAGATGGGTGAATTTTGGGGGCGGAATCCACTCTGGTGCTGCCAGACGCCAAATAGCACTGAAAAGCTCACCACAAGGAAAGATGTCGGGTGGTGTTTGTTTTTGGAGTGAGAGGTGAGAAGAGAGAGGGGGGGTTGTGTCTCCTATCTTCTCCTGAGCGGCCCTCCTCCTGCAGCGTTGTGTTGTCATGGCGACCCATTGCCAGGACAATGCTACGACGCTGCACGAGGAAGGCCAGTGTTTTGCTTATTTAGGCCTCGTTCAAGGTGCTGGCTTCGGAGGGCGGGCGTGCTGACGTGCGTGCTGCCGTGAGCAACAAAGTATTCAATTTGAATACTTGTTGTCAGGGTAGCAACTGCCCTGCCTCCGAAGCCAGGAGTTGCCGCTGACGACAGCTTCAGTAAACGAAAATTTCGTTTTTTGGAGCTGCAGCAGCGTCACAGGGACCCAGGCAGCCAATGAAATCATTCTTCAGAATGATTTCATGACTGCAACTTGGATACTTTACCCTGCCGTCTGTAGCCCCGCCCCCTCCCCAACGCTGAAACGTCTGCTGGGGGATAATCACATGTCGCCCAGCAAACTCCCAGCACTGCCCCCCGCACGCCCCCCCTCCGAGTCCTCAGCTGGCTCCCTGAACGAGCCCTTACATTTGGCGTAAATGATGCCAACGCTTGTTTCAGCATCATTGTGCTTATAAAAAATCAACAACCCCCTGATGTAAAGTCTGTGTGTCCACTGTTGTCTCCTTTGCTGTATTACTTTTACATGGAACCATCCAGAACGTGCTTCTCCTGCTAACTGTCTTATATTACACCGTGGAATATATTGTTCCCCACAAATAATCTGGAAATAACTGTTAAAATACATACACAAGATTATGCAGACGACCATATTGTGCTTGGCAGGCTAACTGGCAACATTATATTGCCAACCAAAAGGAAGCTACATCAGGTCTTTCCTTCTTAGGAGGGTCATATTCAATAAGACTGTTTCCCTCCCTCTCCTTCTCCCCCCTCCCCCCCCCCCCCCGAGAGGTAATATCTTCCGCTATAAAATATTTATCTTTTAATCTTGCGTTGTAATACTCATTTGTATGTGTTTGGAATTCTTAGCAAATATATTTTAAGCTTGTTGGTGTATTTTAGAGACTAACACAGATAACAGTAGATTTATTTTATTCATGTGAAGTGCTACAAAATTGAACAAATGCAGAATACTTCAGTATATCTATGGTTATTTTTGAGAGCGAACTCGGGCATCTTTGTTTAGGAACAAAAAAAAGAACTCACACACGAAGATTGTTTTTCAAATTTTCCTGAACTGGGGACACCAGAGTTATCAGTGTGCCCCGACTTCTGGCGACCCCCTCCCCCCCCCCCCCCAGGTTCCTGAAACATTAGTTCTTTTTGTCCCAATGTTGCAATTTTTTATTGGCTGCCAGAGCAAGCCCCTGACCCCACCATGTGACCACTGTGTCCACCAAGCAAGAACACTTTCCCAATGATTGGAAAGCGAGGAGGTTCCCCAGAAGTTGGGTGACCACAGATCAACTCTGGGGACCCCTGGGATTCAGGCAAGTGTAAAAAAAATAAAATAAAAATTCAGCACCCACTTCCATACAAAAACACCACGAATCCCCTCACCCCAAACTTATTCTCAGTAAGAGTAGACATTAACATTATTTCTTTAAAATTTTTATTGCACAATGCAAACACATTTAATTCAAAACAACTTGTAAGTTTTACAAAATAAAGATTTTGTGCATCCACATGGTGAAAGTAATTCAAAATCCCCTACAACCCTCCCCCGCTTCTATAAAACTGGCAACAGCACCAATGCCATGGGTGAATGCATAGTTTAGTGATAGAGTTTAGTGATAGATACCAGATGCCTTTTTATTTTATACGTGCATTACGGACAACTAAGACAGAATATAACTGCTCACCAGGGAGAAGGAAGCCACCTTTCAATAGCTCAAAGGATATCCAAAGCAGAAGACTGGAGTGCTAGGGACGGTATTCACAGGTCAGATAAGATGGTAGTACAGACATGAAATGATTAGAGGTTTTGTGAATGCAGAGTGGGAGCGAGCCCTACGTTTCTGCAATGTTAAGTAAACTTCCCACGGCGGTGGGGAAGATGTTATAGATCTAAGTGGAGTTTCTAACACAGGGGCCTGCAATAAATTGTATAGCATTGGTTTCAGGCTCCTCTGGCAGCAGACAGGTTTAGAAGTTCTACAGATGCAGCGGTCATTATTTTAAGGCATCACTGCGCTGTTTTCTTGTGCGCTGCTGTACTCCATGCGGCATGAACGCGGCCAATCGTCCCAGGCACACGTGTTTATCGCGTTGCTTTGTTTGAATTTCTTGGATTGTGTGCAATTAAATGAATAAATTGTAATGGGCTACTGTGCCAATTTCAGATGTTTAAAAGTCAGAACACTAAAATGCCATTTTCTGCACTCGCGTCTTAAGGCGGTACGGTTGGAAGTGATCCCGCGCAATGACATGGGTATTTCGAGGTATACAACGCGTTATTCCTTAAAATAAGGGCCGCTGCATCTGTAGGTCCCAGGAATAGGTGCATATACCATTCTGCCCCATGTCCTGGCATTTTATCTGCTTCAACTTAAAAACGTTTTAGATTAGATTATTCAAAAGAGCCGGGCTTGTTTGGTAGCTTAGCTAAAAGTTACTTGTTAGGCAACAGAGATAACGTCAAGAGAAAGTTTACCCACTGATTAAGTTCAGTTGCATATGAAGTCTCTGTCCTAATGACATGAAAATGCATTGCTACACATCCTAAAGAACACCAGCCTGTATCAACTATCTAGATTTTTAGATTTGAATCTAACCTAATGAATGGCTTTCACCAATGCCCCCTCAAACGCTTTGCTAGAATGCTCTGTTGAGGTAAATGGATTGATGTATTCTGATCCATTTAGCACCCTTTTTTTTATATATAAAAAAGAAAAATGAAAAACTATCCACCCCTGATCAGTATTCGACGTCTACTATAATTCATCACGTAATTTGTCACCCTCTGGTCTCACTAGCCTGCCAATAAAGAGAATAGAGTCAGTCTGTGTGTCCTTAATGAGAAAGACGAAGGGATGGTCGGCATAGAAGACTTTGGGGTTCCTTAGCTCTTCTCTGCCATACATGTCGGTATCGAATGGATTTCCATCTGTGTCCCACTCCAGGGCAGCAGCATGGAACAAGCTGGCGAGGTAGAGATCCTTCTTGCCAGAGATTTTGGAAAGGTCCGCCTTGGTCTTGTCAATGGCTTCGGTCAGACCAAGGTTGCCCAAGTGTTTCTGGAATTCAAATATATGACAAATTAGCGAAATCAGTATAAGAACAGGATAACAGGAATTTTAGGCTGCATTTAAAGTCCATGAGCTTTTTACAGTACAAGCCAGTGTCAAGTATGAATACATCCTGCCAACAACTAAACTCATTGTTCAGTTTTTAAACTCCCATTTTATTGAAGTTTTTCAAGGGAGGGAAGAGGGGAGTACAAAAAAATAAACACTTCTGCTTTTTATTGTAGCTTGTCCACATATGTGGGCATCCTAGAGAATTTATTGTCTGGTCTCCCTGGTAGAGAGGCAACCATAACTGAAAAGGCAAACTTTCCTACTGGAAACATGTTAAATGGAAAAATAGACACAAGATGTGATCACAGCGCCATCTTTGAATATATTGGGACAATTCTGAAAAGGTGGGGGAAAAATAAATAAAAAAACAAACAATTAATTATTTAGACGGCGGGAAGTACAAGTAAATGGGTGTCTTTTTGTGCAGATCTTTTTAGCAGTTTCATTATAGGATAGAGATGCAACGTGTTGCAATCTCTTCCAGCTCACCAGGTGTTCGAGTAAAAATAAACACAGTTTCCAGTCACATTGCCAGTGTTCTATCGTTCAGTTTCAAGTACACTAGTGAACCGAATTGCTTAGTTTCAAGTTTCTTACCTGAAGGTCATGACTAACTTTCAGGTTGACTTTAGGTAGGGACACAGCAACCGCTCTCTTCTGCTGCTGTCCAGCCCAGGTCTTAAGCTGCTCTCTGGTCAGGAGCTTCTCCACTCTCTCTAGTGACTCCACATGGGACGGCATGATGAAAACCATGCTGGAAAGCTTGAGGGCAAGTGGCATCTCCAGTATCTGAACGTTATTTATTTCATCTACATAGTAATTGTACAGACCTTAAATTCAGAGAACATAACAGGTTGATTAGAACACAAACATTTAAGCAACATAATGCAGCAACATGGACAAATGATGTTCATCACAGCACCTCGTGGCGACAATTAAAGGTCACATGTGGCCCCAATTTCCCAAATCAAATGCTGTTGAACGGGAAAATAAGCCAATTACATGCGTTAAAATAATGTGAACACTTGAATACAAATTATACGGTTTATGATGAATATAATTTTGTGCCTGATTTTGTATTTCAAATTATACACAGTATGAAAAAAAAACAAAAAACTAAATAGTATATTGGGTTTACAAACCCACTAAAATCTTAATTTACACTTGAAGAATAAAACCGCTTCAATAGGCACGAAGAGGTCAGCATCTAATCCTAAATTCTGTGTTCAGAGGTATAGATCAACGTGTGAATGTGAAATATTGGCGGGAGAAATAATACAGATCACAGTTCAGAGGCCGATAAGAAAATTTAGCCTGGCCCAAACATACCTGTACGGTGCATCATGGGAACCGACACGGTTAAGGAACGGGACACCATGAAGCCACGGTTGTCAACCATCTTGTGGTGGAATTTTTCATCCCAGTGAGCTGTAAAATAAATAAATAAACAAATAAAAATAAATTCGTATTGTCAAACAAAACAGGAGAAAAAGGAGAGTACTTAGAAAACGAGCATTCATTTTTAGCAATTTTTTTTTTTTACATTTATTAGACCAATGGTTATAATGTGAGAGAAATACATAAAGATCACACTTTAATTGTCATTGTGGAGTAGCATCACAAAGTGTCATGCAAAAGCACAGCGCACATTCCCTAAATTCATTTCACGTGTGCAAGGTACTTACGCTTAAAAAACATGGCGTTGACAATAAGGGCTCCGTCTGTCTTCTCTACATTGCTAGTCACCTCCGGGAGCTTGCCGTCCGTGGTCTGTGCCGCCCATTCGTTGATGGACCTCAGGGCACTCCTCTTGTCTCTGAAGTTGATCTTGGAATGCTCATAGTTGTAGTGTTTTTTGCTGCTCTCCACAAAGTCGTCGGCGAAAGTGATGGAGCTCGGGCCATACAGCCGGTTCCCGATCTTCCAGGTGACGTTGCGGGCGGTGGAGTTGCTGACCTCAGTCAGAAGCTCAGAGAGCCCGGCATGGATATGTTCATCGCTCAGCTTGTCCACATTCAGGACGGCCTTGGCTTGAGCGGCAGTGCTGTCCTTACCAGCAAGGTTCACCAAGCCAAGGCAGGAGGCCACCACCACAGGCGAGAGGAGGATGTTCTCAATATTCTTGTCGTTCGCCATGGTGTGGTAGAGGTTGAAAGCAAGACCTGCACTTCTGTCGGCCAGAGTGTTTGCCTGCTCACTTATCTTCCTCTCTGCTGGGGCATTCACAGCAGGTTTCGGTTTAGCTGCTGGCTTCTTATCCACCGCTGCTTCCACAGCCAGCAGAAAGCCAAGGGCCAAAATCTTCATCATCCACATGGTGGCTTTAACGGTACAAAGCGAGACTGCAATCCTGTGACAAGAAACAGGCATATTTATTTAAAGGGGAATACCTCCTAGAACCAAATTGAACTATTTCGACTGTTTAAAAGGGTCTCAAGTGGATGGTCGATGCCTTTTTTTTTTTTTTACCCAAATCTGGCACATTTAGATATTTGCAAATATTTTTTTTTAAGTTACACTTGGGAGGGGTGTGATTTCCTCTGGCTGCTCCCTTGTGTGTGATGTCAGCAAGTTTTTGTAAAGTCAGGGTCCCCCCTCTTTATTGTGTCTCTGGACAGGGTGGGGGTAAGGGTGAAGAACACACTTGCTAGACAACCCTCCCCCATCTAGAGGGCCCAAAGATATTCAACTTGTAACTTATTTCCCCCAAAATTAAAGCATCTAAAACATTGGTTATTAGCATGGCTAGATTTCTTTAGGGAGGCCAGCTCAACTGTTACACACAAAAAAAGAAGTGTTTTTCTAACTAGGTAAGTGGGATCGTAACTTTAACCCAAAATTGCTAAAAACAAAACAGCCACAAAATACCAAAATAATAAAATAATGGCACACACTTAAATGATATCCTGTAATTACAATGACAGAAGTATAAAAACAAACCCATGTCACTACCGGAGAGGCCTGCAACAAATTGCACCGCAATGTCCGGCTAGTTTTCCTGGCAGTGAATTAGTTGTCAAAATAATGGTTTTTAGGAGTAGAAATAAAATAGCTCCTGTCACTTTAAAAAGGCAGTTACGATTAACCGGTTAGCTGCCAGATGACAGAAAAGGGGGTCATTTAAAATCTTAGTGCTGAAACGCCTTTGTTGCAGACCCCTTTAGACCAATTGGAGTAAGAAACAAAAAATAAAACCCTTCAATGTCCTGCCAGGTGTACGCATTTCTCTTATGGTTTCTAATCAGATTCTGTAACTGGGAAGTAACGATTGGCAACACGCAGCTCTCATAAGGTTTCCATGTAAAGGTTTAGGACCTTAGAGAGCAAGAAGAATCCTGCAAAGGTGACACCAAGGTTACTCAATATGTTTGCAGTTAGGAAATCTATAAGGAACTACTTCTTTACCTGCAACACCAGCACTGAAAGCCAGCAGAGAATGACAGAAACCAAGGTGTTAAGATGTAGTAAACATACATACATACATATATACGAACACCTATCACTTGCGTGGTATATTTGCTTAGACTCCCTATGATATAGATATACTGTACACACACAAAATACCATTTGTGAGCACGTTCACATCACACAACACTGTCTTTATAAAATATACACACACACACACACACACACACACACACACACACACACACACACACACACACTTTCAAGTCCTTGACTGTCCTCTCTACAGCATACGGGGTTAAAAACGACTGTACTTCTTTGCAGCACTATGCTGAGCCAGTAGGCGAGAGAGGTTGCTAATGCACTTGAGTTTGTTTTTCATAGTTTATAGTTGGTGTACTCAGAGTCAGCAGCAAACACACACGAATAAGCACAGGAATGTAGCTGGCTGCCTTTGAATTCTGCAACACTGGCATTTGCTAGATTGAAATGAGCAAGTAATACTGAATATACTGTAATTATACATACAATTAATAACCAATGATAGGGTAATGTGTTCTTAGTGTTAGGTGTAATGTGTTACACTACACATAGGTTATTCTAACCAGTTTAATGCTTCATATATTCCCACCCCTATATGTAACCACGCCCATGGTACATTCCCAGTCACATCCATTCAAGGCAACTCCATTCTTTTCAGTGAGCAGGGGGAGCAGCGCTGTTATCTACAGTGTCTTGTTGGGAATGTGGAATGTAAAAAAAAAAACAGGACAAAAAAAACCACAGACCACTCTTCCCAGGCATGTTCTCCGACTTTACTCTGCTGGAAATGATTTTATAAACCAGAAAAGGAATATCAGCTATTGTAATAAAAGAGAACCTAAAAACACTGTATTTTAACCCTTTTAATGCCAGCAATATCTGGAGCCTGGAAGCAGAGGCGTTAAAGCCCCCTAAATAAATATGACACTAACTTTCACACTGGCTTCAAAGAAAACTATTCTATGGAAGTCTCTCTTTTTTTTTTTGGTCCATGGAATGTTTTGGAAAAACAGACAAGTTATTACAGACACAACCGCACCCAGTTCAGAAACCATCGCCCTAGGCTCGGGGTTTAAACGGTTGCAAAAAAAAAAAAAGGTTTGCAGGAAACGTAATCTTTACATTATAATCTTGCTCTCCAGCTAACATTAAAGGGTTAAGGGACGCTTTGCATGGAGTAAGCTTTTGGGGGGCCAGTTTTTCTGGCTATAAAAACACAGGAATTAGGGTGCCAGAAGCAATGGGACTTTGTGGTTCGCTATGGGTTTACTTCAACCCCAATAGTTGGTGGGGTTACGTACTGTGGGTAAAAACCAGAGTCTCCAGACCAGTATTAAAATAGATTTTAACTTTGTGCCAAGATACCTTGAAACTGTTTCATAGTGAGGTCAACGTTTGCAATTTTCATTCTGAAAGAAATAAATACATCAAGCAGATTCCCAAAGGATAAAATTATTTTTTTAAATTTTAAGTTTAAATAACTGTATGTACCATCTGTTCCGGGCAAAGACCGTACTTACCAAGTACAGTTCTAAGTGACACCTCCATATGACAAAAGCAATTTTATACTGTGCCAAGATCGCACCGTTATGTGACTTAGTTTGATGGTGAACTTGGTTGGTTTATCAAGAATATATACAGTGGATTTTTGTGATGTAGGGGGTGGAGGAATTTAAGGTGGGTGTAATGATCTAGGGGGTGGAGGATAGGGGGTGTGATGTTCTAGGGGTGGAGAAGAGGGGATGTGATGTTCTAGGGGTGGAGAAGAGGGGGTGTAATGTTCTAGGGGTGGAGGAGAGGGGGAGTGATTTTCTAGGGGGTGTTCTAATTTAGGATGGGTGTGATGTGCTGATGTGGCAGGGGCTGCAAGGATCTCTATGCCCAAGCCAAAATTCCTTTAACTCTTTTGCTGCTGCACAGAAAGGCAACTCCTTGCTCTGCCCAATAGTCTTCAATGCTATATATTATACACAGCACTGGGAGTGTTACTAAAGGGACTCCTAGCACAGTATTAATTAAGTACTTTTAGAGGCGGGGTAAAAATAAGTTTGCAAGGTATCTACTGCCTGAAAACAGACAAAGAAAGACGACAGGAAAACAATTATACAGCAGCACCGACAAAGGACAGCGATTAGCTGCATACAAACCGAACACAGAAGTTATGAGCTGGTTTTGTATGCGGTTAAAAAGTGAATAATTCCGTTTCAGCTGCATGCAAACGTTAAGCCCAACAAAATACATCAAACTGTACCCGCATCACCTAGATTGTTTAAATGAACAGTATCCCCCATGCACTGAAGGGGTTAAACGCTTAGGGTTTCATGCAATCCAACTGCATATAAGATGACAAGTCGAATGCTATAGTATTACTATCAGGACACACGTTTTAATGCAATTCTGATACACAGAACAGCAATTATAGATCTGTGATCAACTGTCTCAAGTTTTGCAAACATTCATATGATCAGTATACTGTGCATGCAGATACATCAATAAAATATTCATATGATCAGTATACTGTGCATGCAGGTACAGCAATAAAATATTCATATGATCAGTATACTGTGCATGCAGATACATCAATACATTATTCATATGATCAGTATATTGTGCATGTAGATACATCAATACATTATTCATATGATCAGTATACTGTGCATGCAGATACATCAATAAAATATTCATATGATCAGTATATTGTGCATGCAGCTACATCAATAAAATATTCATATGATCAGTATACTGTGCATGCAGTTACATCAATACAATATTCATATGATCAGTATACTGTGCATGCAGTTACATCAATACAATATTCATATGATCAGTATATTGTGCATGCAGATATATCAAATATTCATATGATCATTATACTGTGCATGCAGTTACAGTACATCAATACAATATTCATATGATCAGTATACTGTGCATGCAGTTACATCAATAAAATATTCATATGATCAGTATACTGTGCATGCAGATACATCAATATAATATTCATATGATCAGTATACTGTGCATGCAGTTACATTACATCAATAAAATATTCATATGATCAGTATACTGTATTGTGCATGCAGATATATCAAATATTCATATGATCAGTATACTGTATTGTGCACACAGTTACGTTCAGCAAATGCAGCTGATCATACAGACTGAGCAAAAGTCTAGCAGCTGATCTTAGATCTGCGGAGAGAACTCCCCAATAACTCCTCTAATATCCTCCTAAAGAAGCACAGTAAATATGAGATACAATATAGATCATACCTTCTGAGCTCTGATGCACAGGTCTCTCTGCCAAGTGTCTGCCTCCTCTCTGCCTGGGTGTCTGTCCCGCTGATCCTTCTGCTCAGCTTATATACACCGTGTAGAGGAAAGTTCTGGAAGTTTGGGAAAGTTTATTTAAATGAGAGGCGTTGAACTCCCCCTCCAAAATCTGACTATCCAGTCCTCCCTCTTTACAATACCAGCCCCCTGCTGGATGGGGCAGCCCCCCAGATATCCTGGAATCCTGCTCCTGGGTCTGCATTGCATGGGATGGGTCCCTTATCAAAGCCCCCTGCCACATTACTGTGTGTGTGCACCATATGAATCAAATGAGAAATGCCACTGCAGGTAGATGTTTTGCACGCTTAGGGCTAGATTAACAAAGCTCTGTTACTTCAGGGCTCATAATCTCCGGATTAGACCCTGTTTACAAATGCTTTTACCATTTAGGGAGCCATGCATCGTGTTGGTGCAGGATATTGCACTGCATTGAAGTCAATGGGAGTTAACGCTTGAACGGGTGAGATAAACTGGCCAGCGCTTGATGCATTTAATTGTTAGGCCTGGTCCCCACTGCTTGCGGCTGCGCGCGCGGCGCGAACAAGATGCGGCCCTTTATGGGGCCGGGCCCAGTAGGTGTCTGCACGCGCCTGTAGACAGCGAGATGCACGACCTCGTTTTGAAAAGACGAGGAGTTTGTCTTCTCATGCGGCGACGGCGTCGCGGGGTTTCCTGTAAACCGATGATAGTGCAGATAGGTTAGACCAGCAGTGACCATGGCAACGGGCTCATGTGACGTCATGGTTGCCTTGTTTACGCCGTGGGTCACGTGACGCGATGTCACACGACCCCGCGGCGTCATTTGACGCGGTGCGAGATAAGGGGGAGGTGCGCAGGAACGGAGGGAGCAAGGCCGGGGGGGGGGGGGGGGGGGCGCAGCAAAATTAGTTTGCGCGCCCCTGGGTTAGACTAATGAGAGGGAATTATTTCAAACCAATGAGAGCGCAGTCTAGTGATACGTGTCGTCATGACATCATAGCCACGCCTCCGACGCGCATCCCATCGTGACCTTTAAACGACTGACCGCGGCCGAAAGTTGTGCACACGCCTTCAGGCGCTCCGATGCGTGCACGCACTGACTGGGCCGTAGCCTTACGCTCAAAATTAGTTTATTTTACTCACTGTATTTGCTAACTTTCCCTATTTATGTGGGAACTCCCTTACAATTTGCTGAAAATGCACACTTATTCTAAAGAAAAAAAATACATTAGTGGATATATTGAATACATCTCCCATTTTCCTACCACAACGTCCCGGAAAGAGTTTTCATATGTTGGTCAGTTTTGCAGACTTTTTATCCCTGTACAGTCGGGCCCCGGCGTTTCGCTTCTCGGCGATCCGTCAATACGGCGGTACCGAGAAGGGGGCTGCCATGTCTGCGCATGCGTAGAACGGGGACGGCCTGGAATGTAACCCGCCGTATGACCGGGGCCTTGAACGTAACCCGCCGTATGACCAGGTCCCTACTGTAATGTACATAGTTAGCATCATGTAAGTATAACACAGTAGGTTTATATAATCAATCACTCCATTCCTCCCTAAATTGTTATCATATTTTGTTGTGCAGTGAGTGATTGTACAACAGGTAAAGAAAGGATCAGATGAATAATAAAACAATAAACGCAATAGCCCATATTTACTAAACAGTCTTGTGTTAGGCCCGGGCCATAGAGGGGGGGAGCCGTGCTGCACCGCGCTGACGCGGAGGCTCGCCTGCAGAAGCTGTGCGATTCCATGCACATACAGGCGAGCCAGCGTCCGCGATCGGAGGTGGGGGGAGACTGAGGGAGGCGGGGCAGTGACGTCGCTGGGCCAATCGCCCGTGACGCACTGACATCAACGTCACGGCGCCGACGTCACGGCGCCGTGACGTTGACGCAGCCCCGCTCTCATGGAAGGTTTTCAGCCGACAGCGCGCTGAAAAACAGCTTGGCGCTCGGCTGAAAACTCCAAAGCCTCAGCACGCCTGCAGACGCTCGCGCGAGCCCCCTCTCAAGGCATCCTCATTGAGGATGCAGGGGCTCAGCGCTGAGCGTCCGCACGCTTCAGCACGGCCTGTCCTTCTATGGACTCGGCCTTAGAAGACACCTTCTGCCACTGGAAGACGCCATAAAGTCCATTGACTTTAACAGGCTTTGAGTTTCTTCGAGCGCTGGCCGGCAGTTCTTGTTCCAAGGAACTTATGTTCTCACATGTTTATTTTGTTATGTGTTTTTAATGTGTTTTTAGCACACCATAAAATCATCATTTCACTGTGGGAAAATACATTAGAAAAAGTTACATTTGTTTCTTAAATATTTTAGATATTTTCATTTCACCGTTTATTAAAAATTAATAAAACAACAACGAAAACATATCAGGAAGCAATGCCATTAGCATTTTGACGTTTGTACTAAATATTACAGCACGAGAACAAAAGATGTCTGCGCCGTCCCTGGTTTCCGGAAGTTTTGTGGCCTCCCTTCCCCCGCACTGCCACGTTGTGCAGGCTGTGGGATGCTGCACAGAAGAGGTTTTCCTCCTATTCCTCCTCCTCCTTAGGGATGGCAAAGTTCCCAGACACCAGGCCCAATAAGGAAACTTCAGCAAGGAGCAGGGAAGCACTGTTTTCTGCCTCAGCACCTCTCATCTTTGCCTTGCTGGCCCCTCTGGCAGTGAAGGGGTTAACAGACCAACTCAGACAGTTTTAAATGTACAGTTGCTATTTTCTTTTTTTTGTTGTAATTCTTAAAGCAGCAGCATGTGAGCCAGGGGGTCCTCGGGAGTTGATCTGCATTATTTTCAGCTCTGGGGACTCTTTGGTTCCTGAGATACTCATACAGTATGCGTAGTTACTGGTGTCTATGCTCCCTGTAGGGATATCAATATGGACGCCAAAGCTCAATGGTCCCGAAGGGCCAATAGGAAGCTGCAATGTCAATGGTTGCAGCTTCCTATTGAATGGTCTTATAAATCCCTTAAAAAAAAAAACAGGAAATATTACCGGTAACTTTATCGGTTATTATTTCGGGGAGCTGAAAATAGCTCAATACAGCTCCCATCAGTGGCTTAACTACCGCTAGGGTACGTCCCGCTGGCACCAGCTCGGGGGGGGGGAGTCAGGACTCTCCCTACGGACTCTTGAGGAACCACCCCCCAAGCGGTCCCAGAGGCCCCACGTTCTTCCCCACAGCAATGAAACTGATTGCCAGGGATAGAGCGAGAGGCCCCTGTAAGGCCGAGCTCATACACTCCGCTTGCTTGCGAGAGTGCGAGCTCCATCCGTGCCGCGCTGCTGTAGCACAGGAGATCTGTGCTCATAGTGTTGCAGGCGTTTGGTGGCATCACGAAGCTGGTTCGACCTCATTGGCTGAACCAGCTCACGTGACACTGACGTCACACGGCAGTCACCTGAGAAGACAAAATGTATTGTCTTCTCAAAACGCTGCCACGTCTGTACAGTGGTACAGTGGTAAGTGGTACAGCACTGGTTCGGGGTTCTAGGCCTGTTGGATTTGACATGATTCCAGTCATTAGGTTAGTGCCTTAGGCTCATTATAAACTCTATATAGTTGGTATGGAAATATATACAACTGGTGACTGCTAATAAAATTAGAAAGCTCTCAAAATCCGCAGATGGAATCAGAATGCGTCTGTGTATTGTCAAAAATGAGCCTGGATTGCAGTCCATAGCAAATTTGAATGAATCTGCCCGAATCGTCAAGTATGAAATCTGTTATGCGGAATGGATTCCGGCAGAATTTGGGGAACCAAATTTTTACAATTTCGCCCATGTCTCGTTGTTACAAAATATCTAGATACCCCAACCAGGACAGATTTACAGTACGAGACTCAGCAATACGATATGTTGGAGATAGCACTCAGGGCTTCTCTAAAACTGTAATCTGTGATACTATGTTTAAAGGAACATTTAGGGGACGATGTTTCAAGTAAATTCTGAAGGAAAATTGATACAAATAGCATCATTTTCATCCTCTCGGTGTCAACGTATCAAGGACACAGTTTGCTCCAATTTGTGAGAGCGCGGTTGCGATTTCGGGCGTGTCAAAAGGAGGACGCAGGGAGAAGTTACGACACGGATTATAAACGAGATGTATCGAGTTTGTGCGTCTCTGTGCGGAACGTTTTCTGCCTATAATCCTTGCCGAAACGTTTAAGGTGGTGTAACCTCAAACAGTCTTCTCCAGATAAAAGAAAAGATTTCTTAGGCTGCGCTTATAGTGCCGGTGACGGCGACGGTCAGGCGACGTTCGCTGGAAAATCAAATTGAGATGACTTCCAGTGATCGCCACCAATCCATCGCTCCGTCGCGTCACGCTTACTATAAGCGCACGTGACGGCGGCAATGCATTTGTGTTGCTGCCGCTGTCGCCGGCACTATAAGCGCAGCCCTACATCTGACGTTGCGTGCTCCAAAATATGGTGCATGGCGTTAAAACACACACTTTCTTTACTCTATAATTGTTCCCATAGTTTGGGTATATTTTTTTTGTGGCCATCTGCAGTTGTTGCTGGACTACGTGAGCCTTTCTTCAGACCAATGATCGTGTATTTGTATAGCGCCAACATATTCCGCTGCGCGGTACAATGGGGGTACAGAGATTTGATCATTACATAAACAGTTGCATACAAATAAGGACAAACGTGCAGAAACAGATACAAAGGGATAACGCAGGCCCTGCTCGTGAGAGCTTACAATCTAGCAGACCAATACAATTAGGACTGTCCCAGGAGGATTGATAGCTTGCTAATAATCTATGTCAAATGTAGGAGACTGGCAAGCTTTTTATATTGGATGCAGTAGCCGCATGCAGATACATATGGTGCTTCATGCACTGCTTAAATAAACCTCACATCTTGCAGCAATTACTGTACATGTCCCAGTTTATGCAGAACACAAGGCAGGAATTCTCTTTGAGAAACATCTAGAAACCAAAAGGCGGACTGCAGGGTCACTTTCCCAGCAACAAGACGCTTTCATATATACAACCCTGAACAAGTCAGAACACAGAGCCCCTGTCAAAGCAACTAGCAGGGGCGTCTGAAATATTAACCCTTCCATGTCTAACCTCACAGAATCGTTTTACAGTATGGTGATTTTAACTTCTTGGGATTCCTAGCTGCTCAAGGGCCCTCAATTCATTAGTAATTTTTATTATCAACTTTGAAGCAAACTTTATTTTTTGGTTTCAGTGTGGCCTAAGTTCTGTACTCATGTTTTTAACTCCTTCAATGGAAATTTAGATTCTAAATTGTATATTAGTTCCTTCAGCAATGAGGGAAACCATAGGTTATTAACCCCTGGCCTCAGCTGTCGATAACACCCTAGTATATTAACCACACAGAAGCTGGAAAGGCATGCACCATAACAGATTGCATACCTTATATGAAATAAGGGGTAAGTGTATGTGAGAGTTCTGGGACCCCAGTATATTTCTGCTCAGATGCCTCAAAGAGTTAGCCTCACCTCAGAGCCTTTTTCACATGATGGCTTTATAGGGGCTGGGTGAACATTGCGTCATTGCTATTCTTCATACAGATGTTATGCAAGTTACATGGTTCGTGTCCTGTATGTTTATATTTGTCATACATCTGAGCTAAAAAAAAAAAAGTATCTTTAGAAGAAACGTTACTTGATCCAAGACAAGGCATCCCGACCTGTAAAAACGTTATCTTTATTACATGCTAATAGTATTAGCATCATCTAAATTATGCACAGGTTGAACTTGATGGACGCATGTGTTTTTTTTCAACCTCATCTATTATGTAACTATGCAACTAGGTAACTTTTATAGGTCTCTTTTATAACAGTGATTTTTTAAAAACTTTTTTATTCACACATAGGGGGCTATGAACGTGATGTTCCACCGAACGCGATTCACAGAGCCGCGCAAACAGGCACTTTGCGCTCTTAAACTGACTTTTTCCTGGAAATTTTTCAAAGTCCAACTTTGCTCATACGATGAGCTGTTTGCGCTGAATCCTGCCCTTCTGCGGGATTCACTAAGCAACGCAAACTTATCGTACGTGAAAGTTGCGCTGAATAAAGGCAGGTGATAAAAAAGCTGGACTTTGAAAAAATTCTTTGTTTACATTTTTGCAGGCGCAACACCCATACAACAGGCCTGCGGGAGTCCCGAGGTCCCCGCGGACCCAATGTTGTGCCTCCAAAAAAATAAACAATATTTCTAACTAAATACACCCCCCTCCCCCCGCCCCCTAATACATACAATACAGTAATGGGCAAAATTACTATTATCCACATATGGATAATAATGCATTTGCAAATTTAAAATACATATAAATCACAATAAATGCAGTAAATACATATTACACTTACCTTTTCCAGGCACCCACGATGAAGGCCGTCTTCATCCTCATCTTCATCCTGCCCATGTCCCCTCCTAAGCTGCAAAACATACAAAACAATCAAAATAGCCAATGTAAGGTCCCCTAACCCCTTAATCACCTTAGTGGTCATTAACCGCTATAGTCATTAAGGGGTTAACCCACCCTCACCCACCACTCGGGAGGCCTATGCACCCTCCCCTACTACCCACCCCGTGAGGCCTAACCTCCCACTTCCCACAAGGAGGCCTACCCAGCCTGGCTTGGGGACATTACCCACTTCCCCCACCCCCGTTAAACACATAAACAGCACTATATTTAATAAACACTACATAACCCACCCTCTGTGCCCCCCATAAATACCTGATTTATTCGTTTACATACAGGGTTAATACCCCAGGCCCATGGGAATCCCCGATGGCCCTGACGGGTGTCCGTAAGCCTCACAGTAGCCCAGCACAAGGTTTCAAACAGGGTCTGGAGGCCTACAGGTGGTCCCCGCCAGGCGCCGTGGTCCACCAGGTGGTCTCCGTGGGCCACAATGGGGTCTCCATGGGTAGGCCCGCAGGTGTCTGGGGGCCCCGGGTCCCCCGGGTCTGACCCACAGGTGCCTGAGGGGCCTCGGGTGTTTCCCACGGGGGTCTGGTGGCCCTCGGGTGGTCCCTATGGGTCCGCAGTGCCCCCACAGATGGGGCCACCGATTCTTCCCTGCAGGTGTCCCCCGTGGACACGCCAGCCTGGTACCCGTGGAAACTCCGAGGAGACCTCAGGTGGTCTCCAGAGGTCCCCACAGACCTGAGGAACCAACCCTGTATGTAAATAAAATAAACATGTCCTATATATTTAAATACATTAAAAAAAAAAAACCCCCCCACACACACACAGTACAATAATGTGCAAAATAACTAATGTCCAGATATGGATAATAGATTATTTGCCCATTATGAAACACATAAAACAGCATAAATAAAGTAAATAAATAGTGTTCTACTTACAGTCCAGTCATGTAAGGCCGCCACCCACGGCACCCGCTTCTGCCCTTACCTCCGCCGCCGGGCCGCGCGGCGTCCGGTCCCGTGGTCTCTCCTCTCTCCCTCCATCGGCTCCCGCAAATGCGCGCCACCGGGGCAGACCCCCGAGCGCGTCGACGGCTTCTGCCTTCCTTCCTGGCGTGCTCCCGCCTCCCCTTCTGTCGCGCGTGTCGCACGCGCGAACGCCACTATGTCCATCTCCAGTGCCGCCAATGTACTTGTTCCTCCCACACCTGTCCTGCATCCTGCCTCAGCCTATCAGCGCTCTACCTTCATCTGACATCACCGCTGGTAGTTCTCATTGGCTCCTATCAGTATTTAATGCTACCAGCCCAGAGCTGATTGCTGAGCATAGTCAGTCTCTGGTTGTGCTTGCTACAAGCTACTTCGCAGTCTGCTCTTGTATTCCGTTACAGACCCTTACTTGAATCTGGACTCCCGACCTCTGGCACCCTTGAACCGTGCTCGCCCTACGGACTTCTACCTTCTCCTCTCCTCGACATTGGCTTTGGACTTCGACTACTCTTGATCTCTCCGACCCCGACTCTGGCAAGTACCTCTACGATTCTACACTCTCCTGCCCCGAATCAGGCTATCCACACGACTCTGCTTGCCGGACCCGCTCACGTGGCTGTAGGGTGGTGGTTTTCCTGTATCCCCACCTCGGCCTCGCGGTCCAGTCCGGTTTGTGGTGAGCACTTCTATAGTCCCGTGACAGGTCATCAAAGGTCCTCCGTTGGAAAAAAAAACATTGCAAATATTTTCTAAGGCCAGTTAGTTAACCCCTTAATCACCTTAGCGGTTAATAACGGCTATAGTAATTAAGGGGTTAACCCACCCTGCACAGATACCAACCCTTCACCCATTCATTTGTACAGTGGGTATCTACTATATATTTGTGAAATCACTGTATGTCTGCGTCCCAAGGGTCAATCGCATTGGACCTTGGGCCTGTCACTCCGGCTCAGGCCATGCCCGCCCCCGCACACCTCTCATTGGCCTACGTCCAACACCAATGCCACACTGTCCCACCCCTCACTGACTCTCATTGGCCTGCGTCCAATGCCCGCCCCCGCACACCTCTCATTGGCCTGCGTCCCACCCCTCACTGACTCTCATTGGCCTGCGTCCAATGCCCGCCCCCGCACACCTCTCATTGGCCTGCGTCCAACACCAATAACCTAATACTTCAACACTGTCCCACCCCTCACTGAGTTTTGGGAACGCTTCACAGCTATCAAAACCTTCACGTCTGCTACCACAGACTGCCGAATCAGGTACAGCAGTGTTTCCCAAACTGTGCGCCGCGGCGCCCTGGTGCGCCGCGGCTTGGCTAGAGGGGCGCCGCGATCAGGGCCGCCAGCAGCGGGAAACAAGGGCTGCT